>PVJO010017022.1:0-40308 GCA_004026905.1 Hystrix cristata | reverse complement strand
AAAAAACAAAGAAGAAGAAGAAGTTATTTATCCTATCCAACTCTGCTTCATTAAGTGTTTTCTATCCTCCCTCATCCCTCCCACATCTCTCAGCTTCTGTAACACCATCCTAACCTCTGGTATCTACTAGTCCACTCTCTACTTTTATGTAATCAACTTTTTAAGGCTCCATCTGTTATTTTTCTATGCCTGACTTATTCCGTTTAGCATAATGTCCTCTGCTTTCATCCACATTCACACTTGAAAGGTTTTATTTTTTTCATGGCTGCATAAGCACAGTTTTTTTTTTTAAACTGTAAATATTTTTATTGTGGTCTAGATACTTTAACTTTACATTTAATGAAAGAATTTCTTAATTTTCTTAAAGCTGGACAAATAGAGTATTCTTTTTCAAATGACAAGATTGATAATTAAATTGTTCTAGAAATAGATTTGGAATCTGGAGAACAAATGAAAGCTCATTAGCGCTTGAACCATGAGAATGATTATGGTCATATTGCTCTTACTGTGTCAATAATTCTTCAGGAAAAACAGTATTTTTGTTATGTATACACTATATCAATGACATCATTGCCCTAACATGTTTGTTAACTTGTAGAAAAACAGTGAAATTACTAAATATTCACAAAATTATTATGACAAATGTATGATGAGAAACTGACGTATTTCTTTTTCTTGACATATTGTATTCATTCTTAGCTATGAAATGTATCTTTTAAGTTCCTTTACTAAAATAGCCTTAGTCCTTGTTAATTTGTTAACAGATTTTTACTTTACCTGTATGATGTTCAAAAAAATTCCATGTGTCTTGAGTCATTTTTTAGGAATGCACAATGTGGAAAAGTGAATAATTTGTGGTTGGTATCATTAATTTAAAAACATTTGCGTTTTTCATAGAAACTCAGTATTAAATTTTTAGCTACTATTAAAATTATCTGGTTATAGTTTTCACAGGGAAACTTGCCTATTTATGAGGCTTGTTAGCTTTATGGGTGTTTTGTTTTGTTTTGTTTTGGTCTTCGTCCTCCACCTCCAGGGCTAAAGAATTTGAAAGCAATAGAAAAGACAGGTGTTTGTTGGCTTGTCTGCTTAGTCTATTAAAAGTTGCCCTTCGGAGTTTAGTCCTCCAGCCAGAAACATTGGCATCATCTGGAAGCTAGTTATTGATGTAGAATCTCAGGCACCACTGTAGATAAATTGAACCAGAATCTTCAAACATGATTTTTAGTGATTTGTTAGCACAGTAAGGTATAATAAGTATTTCTCTTAATAAAATTTCTGGTAGGATGAGATTCCCTATGATAGCTACCCATTTCTGTACCCAACTTTCCTTTATGGGTCCTACCTTAAAACAGTGGTCACCAATGTAGGATGTTCAAGATAAAACAGGTCTTTTTTAGTATGTGAAAAATACTATAACTTCTGCTTACATGCACTTTTTAAAATCATCTTAAATTGGTCTTTGTATCTGTTCCCCAAGATTCATTCTCCCCCTCATTCTCTTCTCTGACATGGAGAGACATTTCATTTCATGAAAATGATCACCTAGGCTCCTTGCTTTTTGGATTCTAGTTAGATTTAGATTTGGTGGCGATCAGAAGATGCAAGGTAAAGTTACAGTATTTCTTTCCTGATTTCCATTTGCTCTCTGCTAGGCAGGCTATTATCCTTTCCTGTTCTAGGTGCTGCTGGACAGCACCTTTTCCTAGATTCCTGATGCCTCCTGACTGCAGTAACACCAATTAATTCTGTGGTCTTTACAGGCCTAAGAGTCTAACTTTTGTTTCTAGTTCATGTTTCTACTGACAATCTTTGATGATTCCCTTACTCCTACTCAAAATTCTGTAAACAATCCCTTAACTGTTTTCAAAGTTCCAAGTCATCTCTATCCTACGGGGATCATAATACAACTGTCTCTTCTTGTTCATCTGTATCTTTTATAATCTGACTCCTCTCACTACCAGACAGGAGATGCAATATCTTCCCTGGGTAAACTAAGTAGTTGAAAAATGTACTATAATTGACAGGGAGAGCCCACTCCCAATAATTACCAAGTCACTATGCTCTATATTGAAGCACCAGAATCTACCATACATACAAATGGTGAATGTCCCCAGTCAGTTATTAGATGTTTACTTTTACAAATGAAAATATCATGAAGTATCAGCTTCATGATAAAAACAGAACAGTCTAAGTAAGAAACAGGAAGGTGTCAGAATCAATTTTAAAATTAAAGCAATGCTGAGAACAAGAAGATATTTCATATAAAAACTAATGTCATCAAGTAGCTTAGGTAAGATTCTGCATCCATGAAATGATAACAAACCTTTAAAAATCTCATTCAGAGGATAAATGTTTGTGTTTAAAATGTAAATGCAAACACAGTAATGAAAACCTCGGTGTAAGACAGAATGAAGGAACTCTTTCAGAAAGAAAGCATACAGACAAAACGATAAAATGGGAAAGAAAAAATTAAAAGACTCAGAAATCCAAAGCTAAATAACAAAGCTACCAAGAATAGATAATAGAGGAAATGAAAACAACAAATTCTGATCCAAACAATCCAAGTACACTATACAAAATTTAAGCACAATAGTTTCCATCTACCCAGTGTCCAGTACAATAGATAAAAAAGAGATACACCAAGGCACATTATTGTGAAATTTCAGGATACTTGTCTTTAAAGATAAATCCTCGGTACTTCCAAAGATGGGAGACAAAAACATTGAGGAGAAAAGATCAGGAATCAAAATATAATCTGTTTTCTCAAATAGACCAGTGGAAGCTCAAGGTCCATAAAATAATGCCTAAACATTTAGTGGAAATTATGTCCTATATGGAACTTCACACCTAGCCAAATATTCAAACTGCCAAGACTTTTCCAGATATGCAAAGTTAAAGTTGTCATCATGTAAAGATTGAATCTGAATGGATGTGTGCGGCCCAAATGAAAGACTGTATCAAGGTAAGTGAAGTCAAGGAACTCAGAAAACAGGGCATTCAAACAGAAAAATGGCTAAGCCAGCTAAAGTTCCTGGTTCATTTGTTTTTCTATAAATAACTATTTTCTATTTACAACATTTTACTGTTTCGTTGAGATATTTACCTTGATGATTTTTTAAATTAGGCAAACTGATGGGTGAAAGAAGGCAATGTCATGTAGAAGATTTTGGTACGTCTGACAGTTTTATGCATTTCTGGAAAAATATTACACAGTATCTTCCTTTATTAACTTTTGAAATACTGTGCTTTGCTATCTGTTATTACATTGAGTATATGTATATGGTGATGTATAACTCAATTATAGTAGAACATTTTTTATAACAAAATGACGAAATCATTTTAACCTGAATTCAATGCATTCAGTCTAGGAGGTTTTGCCATTCTGTCATTTTTTTTAATTCTAGTATAAGACTCATGATTTACATTCACTGAAGGCAAAGGACACACAAAATACAGAAAGGCAAACAATCTGGATGATTAATAGTATGTAGAGCCTTAGAAGACTAACTGACTGGATTATAAAATATCTTGAGTAGAAAATTACATGACATAAAAAAATGATGATTATCAGGCTAGAAAAATATTACATGTAACTCAATATTTTAACTTTTGCACAGCCAAAAATAATAAATAAAAGCAACCATGAGCATTTTCTTTTTTCTACAACTGAATATATTTCATCCAAGAGGTCTGTCATTTTAACCCTTTATATTTCTGTTAAAAAAAAAATCATGCTACATAGAATCAGAGACACAAGCAAGGACAGATGATTTTTTTTTGCATTAAAACATACAAATTATGATCAAAAGAAAAATATTATTTGGAAACATAAAATGAACAACAATTGAGAATATATTTTAAGCTTCTTTATGAATGATATTTTAAAGACATTTATGCACATGTATGCACGATTTAACAGAAAAAAATGAAATCATTCTTGTTGACCAGTTAGTACACAATCACTGTTTTTCAGAGATGGGGACTAAGAATAAGTGGCTTTTTCAGAAATTTTACACTGAAAGAATAGATTGGGTCACAATTTACCCAGGTGTCTTCCTTCTCAGCTAAGATTTGTTTTTTCTACTGTGCTTGCTTCTCACATATTTTGAGTGTCTTATGTGGGCTTTTATGTGAAATTTTAGAACAAAGAACACAGACCATTCTACATAATAATTTTTCTTTTAATATACGTTAACTAAAATTGTCACTCTGTCATATCATTTACAGTATTATTCCATACTTCACAGGTTCAAAGATATAATATTAGGACTCAGACCACATTTTGTGGGAGAGTAAAGCATAGGAATGTAAAATGCATTATAATATTACAACACAGTATGAGTCCAATGACTTTGAGGGCTAAGAATAAAGAGCAGAGAAATCTTGCAGAAGGAACAGTGAGGAAGTCTTGGCAACAGTTGCACCCAAAAGAAGGACCACCACCTGGCAAAAGCACAGAGGCGCGGAAGAGCGAACTGCTGTTGAGATCTGTGTAACGTAACACATGAAGTCGGGCAGTCCTGGGAGACTGGGCTGGTGAGCCGACACAATCAGAATTTAATTTAATCTAATGAGAAAGGGCTTCTATGCCAGACATAATAATGCAGACTTCTATCTGATGGCAGTGGGGAATAATTAAATGATTCTAAGAAGGAGTGAGCAAGATCACAGTCAATGGAAGAAGCATCGTAACTCAAGGCAGAGTTGGGCAAGATTAAAGAGAATAAATGTGATTATTATGAGAATAGGTACTATTCTTATGAGCATAGATATGATTATTATAAGAATAGACACAATTATTATGAAAAAATTATTTGAAAATTTCAAGTAAGGCATAGTGAACATCCACACTGCTGTAGTAAATATAAGAGTGTGGTAGAAGGAGCAGATATTAAAGATTGTATAACTATAGATTGATTTTTAATGTAAGTGAAATAAAGAGAATCTACTGATCAGTTACTGCTTGCAAATGGGAGGAATTCATCTGGCTATTATAAATATAGATTGTGGTTCTTCCTTGAATATAGATCAATTCCCAGGAAGATATCATGTTATAAGAGGAGTTTAAGATATAAAATCCTTCAGAATGTCAATATAACACACACCGAAACAGGAACTCACAGAATGAATGGAGAAGTAGACAGACGTACACAATGTAAAGAGAAAAAGAAAATTATTCACAAACCAAAGGAAAGAAATGTTTGAAGAAACTGGTCAGTAGTGATAAATATTTTCATATTGTCAAGGAACACTGAAGTTTCAAAAATGCTCATTGTTTTTCCATGCAGGAAAATTTTGCAAGAATATTTTCAACAAGCTGATAAGGTAAAAATTGAGGTTAAAAAAATCACTGAGTGAACAGGACATAGTGGACTCAAGGACTGGAGCATAGGATATTCTTTCATAAACATTTTGGTGAGAAAAATGGATGGCACATAGAAGGAACTGGATGTCCAAATGGTATGTTTTGTGGATAAAATATTTTTCAACATCTTCATAATGTGGAAGGAAAGAAACAAATGCAGAGGAAGATATTAAATGATATTTGATGAAAAAAGATGTCAAATATATAGTATGATGATAAGACCTGAATATAAAATAATGCTTTTTATTTACAACTGAATATCACTTCACTGATTTGGATAGAAATTAAAGTGGTTGAAGATAAGCATAAAATCAAAGACTGCAATCAAAGGTAAACATGTCCAACATAAAAGTGTTAATAACTGATAGGCTTTACTATATTTGTGAAATTAAAAGACAATCACATGAAGCAAATCGAGTCAAGGCAGGATATTTGAGAAGAATTTTTTTAAATTAAGAAACAGATGGTCTAGCAATGAAATAAGAGCAAAACTGTGGTTTCCTTCTAAGCTGGGCATGCTTTTAGGGGTTCTCACATGTGATGGAACAGATATGTTTTAATAACATAATTAACTATGTTCTTAGGCTCAAATCAATTAATAAGCATTTATATTATTACAGAAGTGAAGCCATTAGTCATCCAAAAATGTCAATCTCGAATTAACAAAGTCAAAAATTAGATATAAAGTTCTTAACCTCAAGCTTAATTGAATATCCAATTTATTTTAGTTGAATAATTCATTGCTAATTCAGTCAATGAAATAACACCAATATTTTTTTTAATTATCAAATACATGCACAATACTAGTCTGGAGAGCAGTATACAAACATATTAACCTTACCTTCAATATTCTTAGTCTCTAGAACCGCAAATAACTTAAGAAATCGCAAATAAGGACATACTTATAATAATTCATAATTGGACAACTAATTAAAATAGGTGTAGACCTTAAATCATACCTTACTATTTAACAGCTAATTAAACTGTAGAATCTAAACAGAAATCTTTGGCTTAATGTACTTCACATTATGGGTTAGCAGAAAAATAAACATTACTGAATTATTTTTAACGATAGAAGACAACACTTATCAAATGACAAATTATGGCAATAAAACATTTATGGCATGATGTGGATAATGCTAGAATAAGCAAAACTAATAAAATATTAATGTGTTCAATGCTTTATGAGAAAAAGAAGATACATAAGTAATTGACAAAGAAAGCAGAAATTTGGAAACAAGAAAATAGTAGTATCAGATCCAGTGGATAAAAGCTTATCATTTAAGACTACAAATTAGAGTTGGTTTAAATAGAGAGATTCTCAGGCACAGCTAAACCAAGATTGCCTTTGTGACCCTTACTCAGAAGCAGATATTGTGTCCCATGTGACCACTCTTCCCGCTGGAGAAAAGGCTCAGAGCAGAGAGAGTGTGAAGTCATGTTTAGGGAAGTGTGAAATAATAACTAATGAGACACAGATGGGCAAGGGGATGGCGATTTTAGAGCACTATTTGGAATGTGTCTCTTAGCAGAGAGATATGAAGGAAAAGCACTGTGAGTACAAGCATCAACATCCAGGACTAAGACAGAAAAGGTGAACCATTTATGCAACACGGATTGCACTGGTAACACTGGGCATATTGTAAAATTTGGATGAATGGCAACTAAGAGTGATTAAGAAAAAGCGGCCTGAACAGTGGGTGGCTTTAAGAGCCAGTGAAAGATACTAGATGTAAAGCTGTTAAAATTAAGGTGTCACTAACATGCTTAGCAGTAAAGAAAAGGTAAAAACAGTATTGTCAGAGAATCCAAGTAGAATATTACTTATTTAAAAGTAATTAACTCCAACCTGTTGGAAGATTAAAGTATCACTCAGGATAAACTGGCTAGAGATGGAACTGGAAAGAGAGAAAACAGTTCAAAGGATGATACAGTAAAAGTCTCTTCTCCCCTGTTTTTGCTTTGAGAACAGAATTGTGCAAACTCTAGAATTACTGTAGATTATTAGCATATGTTTCTAGTTTCTAGCAGGTTTTTAGGAAATTATAACAAAATAATAATAAAATATATAAATCCTATGGTGCCTTTACACGTTGTATTAATCATGGTTATCCAGAGAAATACAATGAATAAAACATACAGTCCACTGGTATACAGTATGAGGAGATTTATTATGGGAACTGACTCAGACAGTATGAAGACCAAGAAGTCCTAGAATAGGCTGTATGCCATCTGCAAGGTGGAGAACCATGAAGATGCTAGTATATAAGGTCAAGGTTAAAGTCCTGAGGAATAGGGAAACTGATGGTGTGGCTCTTAATCTGAACCGAAGGCTAAGAACCTAGTAAGGAGAGGTGCTTGTAAGACCTGGGGGCAAAACCCAGCAGCACTGATGTCCTCGATAAGAGAAGATGGATATCCCAACAAACACGAAATGAGAATTCAACTTTTCTCTGCCTTTTAATTCTATTTAGGCCCTCAACAGATTGTATAACACTCACCCACACTTGTGGGGATGAATCTTACACCCTCATAGACACACTCAGAAATATTTTTCTAGCTTTCTGAGTAAGCCTCAGGTTAGTCAAATCTACACATAAAATTTATCATCACAGCCTTGAAATGCTAGAACGTCAGATTTATCTCAGAAAATATAAATTAAGCACTTCATTTAAAGTGTTTTTACTAGGATAATTTTTTTTCTTAAATCATGCCTGTAATGTGTAAGGAGACCAAATTACATTCTAAACTTGTCTAAATTTGGGCACATAATAATATCAATGTAATCTAATAACACCAGAGAGGAATTCCAATTTATGTCTTAGAACTGACAGAAATCAAATTCTATAAGACAATGAATTCATATATAAAATTGATTATAGAAAGAAATGCTGTCTACTATCATTATTACTCTCTTTCCCTTTAACAGTGTTTTAAAAAGATAAACCTATAAAATTTGAATTAATTAGTTATTTTCCCTATCATGGAATGCAACTTCCAAATAAGTTTTCATTAAAGATAAATTTCATCTTCAGGTCTTTTTTAAATTCAAACATTTTAAGAAAAGAACAATAAATATATTTGGATATGATATAAAAGTTTTTGACACACATAGGAAACTTAAAGAACGTCTTCTACATCTAATACATGGAAGTACAGTATTTAACTACATTTTGTCAAAAGGCAGGGTGGAGTTCATGTAGAGACATAGACTGGGCAGGTGGTAAAAATCATGGATTTCTAACCTGAACTTTCTACTATGTGACTATGGGTTGAACTCATTAATTTTGTTTGTCAGTGAAAAGATTAGAGTGAAATACTAATACTACTACTAATCATTGGCTCAAAGTTTGTCTAGTATTTTGAGCTGGATGCCATAGGTTCTTTATCTGGAATATTTTTTCTTAATTCCTATATGATAGCCAGAAGAGGAGGTGCTCTAATTATGACCATTTGCATATGTGAAAAATGTAAAGCTCAGGAAAGAAAATTATATAACTTTTAAAATATACCTTAAACCAAAGGGGCTATGATGTATTCTTTGCTACACCCATCTACTACATAGAGACCTTATATAGTTAACACTATAAAAATTAGTAAAGAACGCTTCATATACTATTAAATATGTTACAAATATAAGAGACACTGCTATAGAATTATTTTATTTCAATGGACTGTAAATAATTTGTGGGAAATTTGAAATTTAGTGCACTTTTATGTTATAATATTTTCAGTCTAGAGGCTATTTTTTAAATGAAGAAAGGAAGGAAAGAGATAAGTGGAGAATATTAACAGGAAGTAGATTGCTGGAGAAAGTAAGGGAGAACTATGAAATTGAACCTTATGAAAGATCAAGCTAATGTAAATAATAAAACAAAATTTTACTCACATTTTTATCTGAAATTGCAGAAATTGTTAAGGGCAAGTATGGTTTGTCTTCTGGTATTTCAATCAATGATAGATGGTTTGAGAGCTTGTTCAGTGGAACACTCAGTAATGTAATACTTAAAGCAATAATTTAATATTTCTCACAATTTTGTTTTATATCCAGAATTTCCATATTTCTTTTAAAATTCTGTGCAAACAAAATGTTTTCTTGATTAGTTCATTGTCCTTTTCCCATATAGCATAAAATACTGATCTGAAAAGAAAGCAAACAAAAAAGAAAGCTGGTGCTATCAACAGATGGCTGAAATTTTCTTAAACCAAATATGCATGTTCTGTATGTACACTTTATATTTCTAGTTACTGTTGGCAATAGCTGCCAGGTTTTCTCCTTCCGCACGATGTGAGTCCCTCCTCCAACCTGCAGCAGCAGTCTTCCCACATCCCTTCCAGCAGCCTCTGACAACCTCCTTGTTCTTCTCTCATCTCCATTCCCAACCGGTCTCAAAGCCTACGCCACATATTTTAGGTTTGGAAATGGCAGCGCTCCCATTCTGACTTAGGAACTTTTATCCTTTCATTTTATGTCATAAATCATACAAGCTCCCTCCTGACTCATACGATGATTTTTTTTTTTTTTTCCTCCTGGATCTGGAGCTAGCCAGTAGTTTCTCTGGGTTTCTCTTGGTCTCCTTCATGTGACTGCACTCTTTGGCAGGGTTGTCTGGACCAGAAGGTTCAGAAGAACCTTCCTCGCATCTCTGCCTTTCGGTGACTTGTCTGTTGCCTTACCTCGATTATCTCTACGTGTAATTCAGTATAATCCAGGCTACAATCTTCTGCTCTGTCTCCTCACTGACATTCCAGTACAGGCTTATTTTTCTCAAATTCATTCTTACTGAAAAGTACTAAACGGTTTGCTCCAGTAAATCTCAAAGAGGGTGATACTGCAGCCCTAGAAACAATTTTGGATATTTGTGGAAGCACTCTTGTCTTCTAATAGAAATGTTCCTGAAAATTTTATGTATAGTAAACTGTCTTTTAAAATATATATTGCATTCTTTACGCTTAGCCTTCAATTTCACTTGTGCATTATATTGACGCTTTATTATTGATTGTTTGTGGTACTGGGAATTGAGCCTGGGACATTTGTACTGGACTACATCCCCAGCCCATTTTTTATTTTGAGACAGGAGTGCTGGATTGCTAAATTGCTCAGGCTGGCCTTGAACTTGTGGTCCTCCTGCCTCAGCTTCCCACACCACTGGGATTACAGCCATGTGCCAGCACATGGAGCTTATTATCAGGTTTTTTGTTATTGTTGTGGTTACAACTTATATATGATAAAATACAGCAACATTAAATAAATATATCATGCAGTAAGTTTCATGAATATATAGCCTGGTAACCACTGAAAGCCTCATGAACGAATCTGGCTGTCTTCCCTACGTGTTCCTTCATACACCTTTTTAAAATCAATATTTTCTCTTCTTCCTGTGATCTCTGACAGCCTCTGATCTGCTGTCTGTCACTTCATCCTATCAAAATTGGCCAGCATGTAACACACATTTTTTTAAAATGCATAATACACAAGATGTATATTGTGGTGAAAAATAAAGTAATATCAGGAAGAATATTAAGTAATATGCTTAAAATTTAGACTTGACCTTAAAGGCAGTGAAGAACTGTGAGCAGATCTTTAACAAGCAAGATCCTTGTTATGTCTTGCATTTCAAAATGTTCCGGAGGCAGTAAGAAGAATTTATTGAAGAAATACACATCAGTCAGCTGTAGAGACCAGTTAGAGGCTGTTGCTACCCTTCAGGTGAGGAATGATGAAAACTGAACTAAACTAGTAGTAGGGGGAGAGGAACGTGTGGGTACACAACTGGAATATAGTTAGCAGGTAGTTCCAAAGCAAACTTGCAAAATGATCAGATATCCAGTGTAGATGTATGAGGTTTTACAAAGGATTATATTCAGAATTTGGCTCTGAAAATGGAATGAGTAGTAGATCTTTAAACCATCAATGTGAAAGAATAGCAGAATTGAAGTACAAACGAGAATGATAGAGGTAAATTCAGATCATATTTAGCCTAAAGTAGCTGAAATTTCAGGTGAAAAAAATCATTTTGAGGACCTAGAAAAATTTCTACACCAATATCAAATATATGAGGTGTGATCAAAAAATTAAATGAATGCTTAAATTTTTAAAATTATTACAGTAAAAGACATATTGCCGCTAATCCCCCTTAAAACACTGCCCCCACTTCAAACACACTCCATCATCCTTGACACTTTCCGAAGCAGTTCTGGAAGTCTTCTTTCCTATCTTCAGTTATACTGCTGTGGCTGCCCTGATGTCTTGAAGGGATTTAAAATGTTTACCCTTCAGGGTTTTAACTTCGGGGAAGAGCTAGAAGTCTCCTGGTGCCAGATCTGGTGATTAAGGTGGAGGAGGACATACCATGATGTTTCCGTGAGCCTGCCTTCGCATTGGATGGCGATCCGCAGCAGCATTCACTGTATTTTTATCACACACTGTAAAGACACTCACAAAACAAGACTTTCAGAACCGCTTCACAAAATGGCAAGAATGATGGGATAAGTGTATTTGAAGCAAGGAGGGAGTATGTTAAGCAGCATTAATGCTAATGCATCTTTTACTGCAATTTTTTTTATTTAAATAGAAACCAATGTTATTTGCATTTCTATTCTGCTAACAAAATGTATTTCGCTTTCTGTGTGTTTCCTTGAAGTGAGAAATATTCTTCCGTAATACCTGTACTCCCTTTCCATTCTTTACACTTTTTTTTTGAGGTTTGATTATTTTCAACATTTGGAATCATAATCACTTTTTCCCATAATTTTGCCACTTAACATTTAAATACTGTTGTAACAAGTCCTCCCTGCACTCTGCCTAAAAGGCCTTTCTTCCAGTCATTACCTATAAAGTTGCCATCTGCCATGCAAGATTCATTTATACAGGATTTCTCCATCTAATCTATTCCTACACAGAACCACATGGAATTCAGTTTGCACTCAAATCTCTTTGCATTATAATAAAAATATATCTTTATTAAAATGTTTTAAAATTACAATTTTTTTAATTTTAAAAAATATACAACATATATTGCTAGTAAGCAAAATGTTGCTTACTTTTTACAACTTACTCTCTGATTGTGAGTCATACATAGTTCATTAATTCTCAGTATTATAAAGTCTCTAGGGATATGGTTTGGGTTTCATCTGCCTTTTTTCCCACAGGGAAACCATGAATGTTGCTTTATATTTAGAAGAAATATTCGTCAGTGAACATTTACGAAAATGCTTTTTTCTATTTTATATATGAACTGAATGCCGCAGCAGGGTTTTGGTTCTTTGATAGAGAATGACAATTATCATTTTAAGTGATTAATGACATCGACAATAGTTTGAAATGAAAGTAACTTGAGTAGTGGTCAAGGGGTGAAATGGAGATTCTGAAAGTTGAATGTAAAAAAAAAAACAGAAAACCCACAGAAAGTGGATTACCTCAGCTCATAAAAATTACTCCTAAGTTACTTATGCATTGTTACATACACACATTACATTCTAGAAAATAAGATTATCTATTTTTTCCTTTTAGTGACTATGAGGCTAATTCTTGAGCCCTTGTTCAATTAGCTGTGATAGGAACTTGCACTATGTATAACTAATTCCACAGTAAATTGGAGAATGAGTGACTTGGACAAATAGTTTTCTGTTGAGTGAAAAGTCAAATTCAAATTTAGAGTGTTTTCTGAAAAGCCCTGATTCAAAATTACAGTTAGTACACTGGGAGATATACCATAATGCTAGAAATTATTTTGGTCATGAAAAATAACAATCCTTGGCAGTTCACGATATGTATTAAGTAATCAAAGATGTAAAACTGAAGATTATCCAAGTTTTAAAATGATAACTATCTTTATTAGGCCATTTAGATACTATCTTGCGTATAAATTTGGGGGTTGGAGAAATTCTTTCTATGCTCTGGATGTTCATTAATTGTTAGGTATCTAAGCTAGCTGTGCAAGCAAAAAAAAAAAAAAATTAAAAGAAATATTTACAGTGTAAGCCACAGTTTACGAAGTTAAGAATATTATGAAAAATGTAAAACCAAACTAGGTTTGTAGGGTGGCAGAAACAGAAGAGAGGAAACCTATAGAAATGCGAAATGTCAAATATTTTAGACAAATACTGACAGTGTTTTAATATATAATAGTAATGAGTTTCTATTCATCTAAAATATTTAATTTTTTAAGTCTTATATAAGGGCAATTGCTCTATCCACTTTTGTTTAATATTAAAAATTGCATCACTTCCTCATACTATTGGACCCTCGAGCTTAACATTGTTCTTATCAAATGGCCTTTTCTCCAAGTGAAAAATAGTTTTGTAATATTGCTGAATGTACATTGAAAAAAACAACTATGAATATTATAGCAAAAAAATGATGTATACCAAAAAACATTACCCACATAATAGGTATAGATAATATAATTTCATGTTCTTTCTGAATTCAGAAATAAGAATGTATTTACCTATAAGCATATCTGTCTTATTTACCTATAAGGTAAGAATATATTTACCTATAAAGATAATAGGCATTCCTTTCATAAGAAACATTGGTAGAAGACTGCTTTACCTTTGAAGGTGTGGTGATAACCTCTAAAATTTCTGTTACTGGAATTTTTTGGACTCATCTGAAAAGTTGTAAATAATTAGAAATGATGTGTAAAATGACTTCAAGTTTCTGTGAAGGTGTCAAGTAATGCTTGCAGAAACTTGAAACGATAAATAACTTTAGTTATGATTTGGAACCTTGTACACTAGCTCTGAATTATTTTATGTTATTTTTTCATTCATTTATATTTCACTGTTTAATATAACCCTATTTCATTTCACTAAGTCTCTTTGTTGCAAAAATTTGTTACTCCTAACTTGGAGTGACCTGGTCTCGTTTTCGAGCTCTAGAGGAAAACCAAGTATTTTCCTATTCATGTCCTCAATATTTCGAGGTCATGTTCTCTGAATATGCCAATTCAGGGAATGGGAAGCACAAAACGAGAATCTTAAGAACTAAACTTCACTGATTACAATGTTATGGCCTTGTTATTTAGATAATACAAGCAATGTGCTTTTCTCATGACATACCCTAGTATCATAAAAAATTTGTGATTTAAATGGGAAAAGAAGACACCAAAATATCAGAATTTATCAATTGTACTTTCTTCAGATATCCTTTTACTGTCATTTATCAATGTTTGTTAAAATTTGGTTTGAACCTGTCAAAAGATTTAGCTTGAAATCAAAGCATACATTTTGTATCACTTGTCACCATTTCTGCCAATAAGAAGAACACTTCTGATGTTTTGTAAACTCAGAGACAAAGTGAAAATAAGCACAGATTTGAAATATGCGTCTACATGTCATATATTTTAATAATTTAATGTAATTCAGTATCTAGAGCATAGAAGCAGAAGCCAACAGGCTACGCTAAGGCCCAAACCTCCAACCCAGCTCTTGGGGGAGAAACCACATACAAAACACAGCACGGGAGATGCTGTTTCCTCTTCATCGTATCCTATTGGGAGGCACATACTATCACCATGAGATTATGGTTAGTGATACTACCTTAAATCACTTGGTTAATCGAGTATCGTCCAACTTTCCCCTGCTCTAAAATCACTATTTTCTCTCTTCTATATTCTTTTGAAGCAAGTAATTATGTTCAGGCCCTCCTCAAATAAAAATGAATTATCCTCAATCTCACCTTGTAGGAGATTTTGTATATGTGATATGGAATTCCTTCAGGAAGATTTATTCGTTCTCCTTGATTGATTGATTGATTGATTGATTGAAACATTTAGGTAAGTATGGACTCATGAATATTTATCTTTTGGAGTGTAAATCAGCACTTCATTGTCATCTGGATGCTCAAATTATTCTGGCTTAGTTTATTGGAAGTTCTCTCAGATAGGTTTTTGTGTCCCCTTCTATGAATGCATTTTTAAAAATACTTCTTACTTTCTGATAATACAAGATGCTAAAGGTTTAACTATAGCACCTACTTGTCTCTGAGTTTATAAAACAACATCCAGAGTGTTTTTTGTAATTTTATTTATTTCCAGATTAATACGTGCAATTTGAGAACTGATGAAAACAAATATCTGGGATGTCTAATTTTACCTGTTAACTTGAGAAGTCCACAACATTTAGTCAAACACTATCCTGAGTGTATCAGTGATGGTATATTCAGATGAGATTGACACTGGGATCTATAGACCATGGAGAGCATATTGTCGGGCTGATTGCGAATGAACCTCATCCAATCCATTGAAAGGCTGACTAAGACAAAAGGTTGAGCCTCCCAAGAGTAGGTGGGAACTACTCCTACCTGACTTCTTTGAGCTGGGAACACTATTTTTTTTTTCTTCTGCCCTCCAGCTGGAGCTAAAAATGAGCTCTTTCTGCATCTCCAGAGTGCTGGTACTTGAATTGAATTTTGTAATCCTAGTTCTCAAGTCTTCTAATTTGGAGCAGGATTACGCCTTTGGCTTGTCTGATTCTCCAGTTTTCTTTCTAGAGATTCTAAGACTTGTCAACCTCCACAGGTGTATTGTGAGCCATTGCTTAGAATACATCCTTATGAAACCAGTTCCTTGTGGGGTGTGTGTGTGTGTCTGTGTGTGTGTGTGTGTGTGTGTACAATTTCACCTTTCTCTGGAGAACCCTGAGTAGTGCTCTATTATGATCATTAATATTTAAATATTTCTGGATGATTACAAGTAATATTAGTGGTCACATTCATTCTAAACCTACATCTGAACTAAAGAAGTACAACTACAAGTATATAATCTACTAGTAATATGTAATCACCAAACTAGTCAACTGATTCATATAAAGTCTTCAATATCCAGGCAACAAACAGTATCTTCCATTTCAAAAATAAATACTAAGTATTTGCGTGTTAATGCTGGAAAAAAGTGAAGATAAGCTGATATGTCTATGCAAATCTAATATGCACAGAGCTACATATAGATACAAAAACTGTAATTTACTTGATTCATTATCAGACGATGCTAATTAAGTTAAACTTCCGAATGAGTCACCAAATAAGAATAAAATTATCTAAATGTGATAAGGGAAACAAAGTATATTAAGATAATTACTAAGTTTGAGGAAACTATATTTAAATACCATCAAACTGCCTTTCTCATTCAGAAAAATTTCCAATACTTGTGAGTCATACAAAAGATCAATTTGTTCCCTAAAAATATTATTTTCACTCTTGAAACAAATTCTAACAGCTTTCCTACATCTTAGGAATATCTTCATATGTCTCGTATTATAGTTATATAATAAAAGACATCTTTAAGTGAATTCCAAAATATTTTGTTAGCTCATAGTCGTTTAGAAGCATTGCAGACTATTGAAAGTCCACAAAAAGGGAAAGTGGCCAAATATTTTGTTCCTTGCCCTGTAGCAGTGAAGACAATTTCCATCCTGACCTTATGTAAGCTAAGAATGTCAAAATGTACTGCACTACTTTTCTCCCAGCTGTTTTTTGCTTTGTAAAAATCAACTGAATGCAAGTTTCTCCTATTTCTAATGTCACTAATTTCTTTTATTGGGTATGAATAATCACACACCAACTTTGACTAATTGATATGTGAAGAGAAGCATTTATCCTATATAGATGGAACTTCTTGAGAAAAAGGATCATACTTTCTCCAATGTTTATTATGTCCCATTTTTAAACTATTTACAGCAATATCATTATTGTTCACATCAACAGTGACTTAGAGCCTTCTAAAAGTACTGTACACTTTTTTGAATTCTCATCTTATTCAGCCTTTTTTGAACACATTCTTATTCTTAAAATTCTATTGATTTAACTCTCTTCCAACCCTTTTCCTTCTATAGAATCCTCCCACACTAAGATTTTTCAGTGATTTTTTTTTATCTTGTGAGTGATTTTTTATCTGGTTTACATATCTATTCATTAAATTTGTTCATGTCTTGCACCAACATTTTTCTTAATAAATTTCTGAATTTTAGCCAAGGCCATATAAATGTTAGCCATAATATAACTTTAAGGAAAATAAATTAGTGGCATGTTCATGATTTTAGTATGTTTCAATGCTACATGATATTTTTATTCTGTGCTATTCTGAATTTATCTCTATGATTTTTACATACTGCACATTCCTCACTTAAGAATATTTGATTAGCTTTTCTGTGTTTGTACCTCCCCTCAGCTGTCAAATGTTTGTCATTCAACTGGTATTTTCAACAACAATGAATAGTGGTTTCCTTCTGGTATGTACTAAATAGTGGTACCAGTGATAAAACTGCAGCTACAAACAACAGATGTTTGACTAACCTACACAGTCATAAGTGGGTTGGGGATTTAGCTCAGTGGCAGAGCACTTGCCTAGCGAGTGCAAGAGCCTGAGTTCGATCCCCTGCACTCTCACTAAAAAAAGAAAGAAAGAAAAAAAAAAAAAGAATATAACAACCACAAAAAGGTATGTACACAAACATAGTTATAAGTGTAGGACATATCATCAATTCTTTTAAAAAATCTTAACATTTGATAAAAAAACCCTATACATCATTAATTATAAAAGATGTTGATCATTTCTGTTGGTGTTGGTTCTCCTCGAAAATACTACAAATTAGCCAGAGATCACCTCAAGCTATGTAGTTTGCAGGTTAAGAAACCTGATTTGCCACCCCATCAAAGCAGTCTAACTTTGCTGAAGACAGACTTATTAACTTATTTCACAGAAGCTAATTTACCAGCATAGAATACCAGTATATTAACCTGTATTGAGAATTAGAAATCCTAGTGGGGAGATAGATGCTAGAACTCTCTAACCAGTAAATTCTCTTTCTGTGGGCAAGATAGGAGATAAAAATTTAATAGGCAGGTTGCTTAGTGAGCCAACATCCAGAATAGAAGAATTGATTTTAATTTTAATGTTTAATGCTACCAGCTAAAGATTATCTGCAACATTTATCTCTGCATAGAGATATAGCTGCTTGCCATAATTAAAATGATTGGTGCAAATGTCTTTTTTGTGTAATAATCAGTTGGAAGTTTCTTAGTGTTCTTGTTTCTTCTTCTGTATTTCTAACTGATCACCAACCACCCATTTATTTTTTTTATTAATATTCTTTTTTTTTTAGCAATAGCCTTTTTACTTTGTCTAGGGCACTTTTTACTTTGTCTTGATTAGATTATTGAGATGTTGAAGATTTAATTATTTAATTCTAAATTATTGGCTTGATATACCTTTTTTAAAATTACTAAGTTCTTCTTATCTTTCAAGCTGATTTTGAACGAGTAAAAATATGTGTTTTTATCTGCTTCTGAACTTCTTTGAGTTTCAGTGAATGTAACTTTAGAATCAGTCCCTTTTCTGTGTTTCATGTCATATGTTTTCTAGCACCAACATTGTGCTGTGTGGCCTTTTGTCGAGTTATTCATATTTAAAATACAGAGAATTGAATTTATGTCTTATTTATTTCTTCTTTCTTATCCCCTTACATGTTCATGCATTCTTCACTCAGCTGACAGAAACGTATACCAAAAATTTCATCACTACTGTATCTGTGGTATTGTGGTTTTTTTTAATAGATCTTCTCTTTAATGTCATCCACTTTAAGATGTATCCATGGATACACTGGATGTAAGAAGTGTGCCTAAGAAAATGCATTATAAATTATAGAGTTTCATGTTAAACTCATTCTTCCTGTCTATAAAGATTTTTTCTATTATATGACTGTTCTTTCCCGTATCATCACAACCCAATTGACCACTCAAAGGAGTTTCTGTATGATTTTCAACTGCCCACTTTTTCCTGTCATCCTTGCCCTCAAGTTCTGTCAGATAGGAGGAATAGCTGGCACTGAGTGTCCTTACAAATGTAAAGGATGGAAAGGCGAAAAGGGACAAATGCTGTGTCTTCACGTGGGGAAAGAGTAGAAGAGAGCAAACATACTCCTTCAAGTCATTTTATAAGGACCTATCCCATCCATGAAGGCACCAATCTCAAGATTTAATAACCCACTAAAGGCTTCTCCTCTTAATATTATTACATTAGTGATTAAACTTCAACATGAGCTTGGGAGATGCTCTGGTTCGTATTCTGAATGTTCCTCAAAGCTAATATGTTAAAGGCTTGGTCCTCAGAGGGGCACTATTGGGAGCTGATGGAATTCCTAAGAGATGAAATGCAGCGGGAAGTCTTTATTAATTGGGAGCATGGGATTGAAGTGGATTAGTGGGTTCCAGCTCTTTACTCAGCCCCTCTTGTTTCCCGTTGATAAGGGGAGCAGTTTTGCTCTGCCACACTCTCCTACCGTGGTATACCTTCCTCCCCAAAGCACTGGAGCCAACCAGTCATGTACTGGTGCCTTTAAAACTGAGCTAAAATAAACCTTTTCTCCTTGTAAGTTTATTGTC
The DNA here is from genome assembly GCA_004026905.1 of Hystrix cristata. Lineage (NCBI taxonomy): Eukaryota > Metazoa > Chordata > Mammalia > Rodentia > Hystricidae > Hystrix > Hystrix cristata. The sequence goes on along the minus strand of PVJO010017022.1, from coordinate 20,557 downwards.
TAAGCTATGTGTTACAGTGATGGGAAGCTGAGACACACGGGCAGACATATCCAGATATATAGTGTGACCATGGGGCCCCCACAGATTTGGCACTTAGCATTGTATGTGTTTCCCTTCATTCTCGCCTCTCTATGTCAGTCTACCTCTCCCTTCACTCTTGCATTCTTTCTAGTTCCACATTGTCAGTAGCTACTCCAAACTTTGTGCATTCATGTCTCCTACCACCATAACACTTTTCTCTGTCGTGAATACCAATTGTTCATAATCAAGTATCCCTTTAAAAGGTCATGTACTGGGCGATGAGCTTTACATAACTTACTAATTTTTTTTTTTTTTTTCCGTGCTGGGGATCAAACTCAGGGCCTTGCAAGGCAAGCACTCTAACCACTGAGCTAAATCCCCAGCCCAACTTACTAAATTTTAGTCTCAGAAAACCCTGTATATTTTATGATTATTATTCTCATTTTGTATATTAAGGAATTCTAAGAATGAATGACTTCTGTGAATTCTTGTAACTGTACAGGAGTCCCTACCTTCAATCACTACTGAAAATAAAATGTATATTTCTCTTTAACATAGAGAATATATAAGAATTAAGCCCTGGAATTTTAGCATTATCATTAAAAATTCAGATAAAATGTAAGAATGGCTCAAAATAAAAACAATTAAACATATATGAATTGTGAGATTTATGAGATGAACTGAATTTATGAACTATGTATAGTTGCCTTAAAGTAAAATCTACATTATAAAGAAAAAATGCTTAGTAAAACTAATCATGACTTTATTGTGTCAAAGAAGTTGTAGGGATCCTAAAGATGTATCACTATTTCTTGTAAATTTGAAGTTCAGCTCAATTTTAACTCAGAGATGTTAATACAAAAATAAAAAAAAAAATGAAAATGCATTGTTAAGACAGATGATCTTTCAGAAACCATCAAGGCATAGAAAGTAAATAAAAAATCATTTTCAATCTTTGTTACTAAAGTTCCATACTAGTATTTATAGCTGAATAAAGCCTTAAATATTTTTTTCCAAAACATAATGGAATATGTTTTAATACATTTTGGAAGACCTGTAAATTAACATGGTCCCACTGGCCCAAGACCTTGGAGAGATTTAAGGCTGAGATTGAGAAGCCATTATCATTCACTAAATCACATAGATTAGTTGTATCTCTTTATGGTTTGAATGTGCATTAGAAAACAAATCCTGGTTTGCCCAGTTCTCCAGGAACCCCACCTCATCATTAGACCTAAAAAGAGTTTGATTATATGCATCGCCTTTCCTAATTCAATCCTGCGCGCCTCCCATTGCTCTCTCTCATTGCAGCTTTCCCCCTCCGGTCCCTGACCGTTTCTAGATTTCACCAATTCCTCCTGCTGAAATAGTCACACCCCAATTTCCTTCAGGACTTTCCTATGTCTTACAAATGCCACAGCCTGTTGAACCTCCTTCAATTTCCTGCCATGACACTAGGAAGGTTGATGCTCCTGGAGGATGGTGAGCTTTTTCAGAAAGCGGGTGAGGGGTGAGGACAAGGTGGGAAGGCCAGGGCTTCTTCTCTGGTGTGTGGCTATCTTTCTCCTAAGTACTTATGATTTAGAAATATTCCTTATTATTAATTTTTCTCTGCTAATGTTGTGTTAGTCAGCTCTGCCACTACTGGGCCAAATACCTAACACCGCCAACTTTAAAGAAGAAGAAGTTTATTTTGGCTGACAGTTTCAAAGGTTTCAGTCTGTGCTTGAGTGGCTCTGAGGCAGAATCGGCATGCTAGGAGAGTATGACTGAGGACAGCTGCTGTACTCGTGGTATCTGAGAGGAAATGAGCGGGAAAGAGCCCAGGGGAAAGGGACCAGGAGGCAGACACGGTCCTCAAAGTCCCATCCCATACCTTACTTCCTTCAACTGGGTCTCCCCTCTTACTAGCCCACTCTGTGATGGGTTAACCCGTTGATGAGGTTAGTGTTCTCACAAACCTATCATTTCTCTTACTCCAGCTGACAATCAGATTAATTGATAAAAAAAAACCTTCTTTATTGGTGGAGGTGAGCAATCTCACTGATAAACATAATTGTGACAAGTCAGATTTCCTGCATTTGTATTACTAAGAGCATTTCTCCTTTTCCTTGCTTGAATTACATTACAAAACTTTTTCAATGATAACAACACATTATTCTGTGGATAAATAGTTTTTTCCCCAATAACTAAATTTCTCTGAGCTTTGACAGGAGGCCTTCCCACATGACTTGGACCTCTCACAGAGCAGTAATGAGATCCTGAGCTGAAGTGTCCCAAGAGGGACTATTCAGAGAACAAGTGGTCTTCAATGGATAGAAGTGGTACTGTCTTTGCTGACCTAATGGGAAGAAAGCATCATTTCTACCCTTGAGTCCCTAGGGTCGGCACAGATACAGCTAAAGAGAGTTAGGCTCCACCTCTTACTGGGGACACAGCAAGGTCACATTGGAGAAGAGCACGCAAGATGAACGATGCTTTTGCAATACTTTTGAAAAATAATGCAAGGCATCACCAAGAGGTACGATCTAGCCATAATCCTGACCCACACAATCCATGAGAATGATAAAAGGTAGTTGTTTATAACACGAAATTGTGTGGTAGTTTGTGAAGGAGTAGCAGGTACCCAGAAGAGTAGCCTGTGAGACACTCTGCCGCTGCCACGTGTGCTGCTGCCACAGGCCACACTCAACAGCTGACCAACACACCGAGCTGAAGTGCTCACAGCTCGGATTCAATGAAATGAGATCCAGGATGTTCTAAGTTTGGTAAATGAAAGGCAGACTTCCCATGAATCCCACGGGGGACAGTGTCACAGGAGAAAAACAAACGGCTCCAAAAGCCTTTTGCGTTTCCTCCACGGAGCCTCCTGGAGCTCCACCGTGCTGTTTGCGTGTTGTTCTCTGGGACTGCCGTGTACCTGCGAGCCCCTTTCAGCGTGAGCAGGGTGAGCCTGATCTTTGCCTCTTGATCACTTTCTTGTTTGATTTTTTTTTTAAAACAGGAAAATAGTGCAAGAAAATGTGTAAAATGTTTGTGATGTTTATAGTAAAGTCAGGGCATTTTTCCTACTTGCTCCATTTCCTTGTGTTTTATCAGCGCAGAGAAGCCAGGATGTTCAGAGCACATATTCAAAAGCACTTTGCAACTATAATTTCTTCAGTCTATTCAAGCATTCCTTGTCACGAAAAACAGCACTTCTTATTATAAACCTCACTAAGAGTTCGGCTAATTATAACATGACGACACACATAGCAACTCTATAGCAAAAGAAGACGCATGTATGAATTACAAATACAAAGACATGTACATGCATACATACACCTATGCAAATGAGTATACAGATACACAGATATAGATACACACATACCAATACATTAATATCTGTACACACATGTTTAGCAGATACATGTGTATACATATATGATCTCTCCTTTAACATTTGTATTTTCTATTTTATTACTGTGAACCCTTTTTTATTTCAAGTATGTGTTTTAGAAATTGATCTATTCTGTATGCACTTACTAAATCAAGATTCTAGTTATGAAATACTCTGAACTGTGAGGGAATGAATAAGACAAGTTTCAACTCAAAACAGCTTCAGATATTCAGCTTTAAATTCTTACCACGATATTTCAGTATATCCGTGTGTCTATTTCCATGGTGGACTCATATTGCACAAATGGACACAAATAGAAAACACATGAAAAATAGCACACATTATTTTGCGCTAGTGTAACAAGATTACAATTCCATATGGAAAACATGGAACTTTCGCTAATTTTTACCATCATAGAAAATACCTGTAATATCGTGGTGCATGTTTCTTTTTATGCATGTGGGTACATAGGTGGTGTGTGTATACAAAATTGTATACAATAGGTTATAATGTAGGTATCTTCTTGGTTTCAGGGGAAAAAAAATTATGTTTACTTGATATTAAATTTTATACAATTAAGAAAATAAAACTGGGCCTGATGGCTCATGCCCATAATCCCAGCACTCAGGAGGCTGAGGCAGGAGGATTGCCATGAGTTTGAGGTCAGCCTGGGCTACATAATGAGTTCAAGACCAGCCAGAACTACATAGTGAGATGCTGTCTTAAAAAACGAAAACAAAAACAAAAAGAAAAAAAGAAAGAAAAATAAATTATACCATTGCATATACTGTATGTAAAATTGCCTATGAAAATGACTGCAAAAGCTGCTTTTGTTTCAAGTCATTAGTATGACTGACTACTGTCCCATACTAGTAGTTGTAGAAGTGGCCGTGTAGTGCAATAGTCAGTAACATCAACCTAAATTCATAATCTATGTCACTCCATATTTTCAATGGGACCTTCAGAGAGTTAATTAAACTCTGGCAAAATTAGTTTCCTCCAAGAGGTAGAAGTTTGGAGATGTGGAAGGGGATAGGTCATGAGGAGGGAAGGAGGAAAGGAGTGGTGGGGAACAGGGCTGAGGATAATCAAGAGAAGTTGAATCCAAGTACCAACTTCCCACCCAAAAAAATCCCCACCATTCTGTAATACTAACATGTGCTAATTTAAAAAGCAGAAAATTTAGTTTCCTTCTCCATAATATAATGATAATATTAATTCTGAAGATCAGGAGTGAATGCATATAAAACTAAGAGAATTAAATGAATTAATTCTGATACATGACAAATATTTGGTAATGCTACTTGTGGCTATCAGGCACTATCAGTCACAGAGAAAGATATCATGATTTCTTTAACAATTTGCTTCCACGTGCATCTGGATTGTGTGATTCTTTTTGCTATTATAGACCCTACTCCGATAAGCATATTTTATGAATACTTTTCTACTTATGTTCCTAGTGTTTTGCAAAGTAGAATTTTGAGGTAAAATTAATGCATATAATGAAAACTTTTGACCAATATCGTTGAATTTCCGTCCAATTTTTCCGACTAGTGGTATGAATCTAGGCAATTGAAGTAAAATATACCTTAATAGACTTCCAGATATTTTGAGGCTTATTTTTTTAAAATCTTAGTATCTTATAAATCTTAATACATGAATGATTTATTTACAAATGAATTGACAGAAATGTTACACATTTTGATATATAAATGATTCAGTGATGTCAACATTTATACAGAAGTACATTTTTCACCTTGTTGATGACCACTACAGTAATTTTACCTGGCTGTGTGATCTGCTTTTTAGTATGTACGAATCCTTCTGTGGTTGTTACTGATTACTGGATCAGGATAAGATACTTATTTTAACTTTTCCTAAGCTAATAAAAACTGTTAAGTAAATTTACTGCTAGAAATGTCCTAGAATCTTGCACTGAAGAGTTAGAGTTATGGGCTGTTCAAATCTATTCATGCCTCTACTCCTTCAGTTCCCAGGGATCCATGGGAATGATTCATACTGATTTTGTTATATATTTACCTTTCGGAATGCATTCACCACAAAAAGTAATTCATTTATTTATTTGGCTGTATTTGAAACAATTTCCCCATTCCAACCAAAAGATAAATTATTTGTAAAAGCTTTCAGATTCAGCTTGTAGCAACAAAATATTTCATTATGAGCTGATATAAAAAATAAAATAGTCTTCATTTTGTTCTTACTGTTGACCTTTTCCTATGCTTCTTGATGTAGTAGTCATCATAAAATTTTAAAGCATGTTAACTATTTTATATCAGTGTAGGAGATACCTCAATAAGGCAACCTCTTTAAAATAAGAAAGAATTTTTAGAATGAGATCGACACTAAAATGAGTGGAGGTGGAAAGTGTACACGCTTCCTGGTGCCTTCATATTCTGCTGGTTGCCAGGTGCTACAACATCTGTTCTGGAATTTGTTGATGTCACGTAACAGTAGGAGAAGAACACTTGATTTTCCGTAATTGGTTTTATTCTTTATGATGTAGATTTCTGTCAGTGTTTCAGTGTTTTTGTAATAAGGATTAATGGAGTTTTATAGACATTTGTAATATGTAGTCATGCTTAACATTTTCATGTACTCTGTTTCCCAGAGGCTGAAATGTTAGGGTAAATAGGACACTAATAGCGGCGACCTTGTATTCTCAGGGCCTGAAGGGAACTCTGCAGAGACCAGACAATTAGTGATTACTTGTGCATGTCAGAATCTCTATTGAACATACAGTCAATTATTACATGGGTTTTGCCCCTGGCGAATGTACTTTCAGGCAGGCAATATGAAATCTCAATCAAGCTGATCAAATGTTTTGGGCATTTTTCTTTCCGTGGTGTAAAAGATAGATTAAGAAAAATGTATCTTTAAGCTAAATAAAAATGATCATCAGATTGACATAAACAGATCACAATTTATTTCTTTAAGAAGAAATCCATCAAGTCAGAATGAATTAGCTTTGTACAGTTTGTGAGATATTTCAATTAAAATTTATTCAAATATCCTGTTATTTTTACATTATTTTTTTAAATATCAAAAAGCATAAACAATTGAACTGGGGCCTGCCATTTAGCAGCAAGCCCCTGACATTCATTCTCTTCTCTTTTGCCTCCTACACACGTGGCTGTCTTAATAATAAGCATCATTTTAATGAATCGCTGACTCCTTTATTGACTGACCTCAAAACTTGGTCAATTCTTCCTGGATTGAAATCATTAACTTAGGAAGTATACATTGTAGTTCAGTACAAATCAGATTCAAACATTAATAAGGACAGTACTGATAACATTCCTGCCCTCGTTAGAATCCATCAAGTCTGAATTGCTTAATAAAAGGCTCTATTAGCAAATACTGGAGGAAAATAGTACTTAAATCCTGAGGATATAAGAAGCTAAGCAAGGATATTTTGGTAAGAGCCACAGTTTAACCTGATAAACTGTTTGGAGACAACAACCTGGCTCCCAACCTCATATAGTGTGAGGATGGGATGGCAAAGGAATCATATCATACAACCGGGCCATAGAAATTTTCTGATTCAGAAAGAAATGGGAACTTGCTTAATAGTTTATATGTTAATGAAATTTGAAAATTTAATGGACAAGACCATAATCTCATTCTTTTAGTTACACTTGAGTGATAACTGCTGTTTGAATTATAAGAGCGCCCGTTTGTAGGAAACAACCTCTTAGAGGGAGACAAAAATTGATTTTAGACAAAACTAATTTGGAGAAATAAACGGATGCTGTAACAGTGAATTTTTTTTTTAACCAAGAACATGTATTGGTACATTATACATATATTGATCACATTCATCATGTTTGTTTTGTACCAGTACGTGGTGTCTCTGGGTTCTCCCCCCTCAACCCACCCCTCCCTTCTGTTCCTTCCATCCCTATTTACAGTAGGTTTATTCACAATTCTCCATGATTTCCCTTTCCTCTTTCTTTCTGTTTTTCCCTTCCTGCTTTTCCCCCCTTCTCTCTTTCTAGTACTCCTCTCCTTTGTATATTATCTTCCTTTTATATAATATCTATTACACCACTTTGTCCTTATTTACAGTTATGGTTTCTCATATCAGAGAAACAATTCGATGTGCGCTCATGAGTGTCTGATTTATTTCACTTGATAGTATATTCTCAAGGAACATCCATTTACATACAAATGACTCTAGTTTATCCTTTATGGCAGTGTAGTACTCCATTGTGTAGAAAAACCACATCTTCTTTAGCCATTCATTAGTTGTTGGGCATTTAGGCTGCTTCCAAGACTTAGCTATTACAAATTGTGTTGCTATAAACATGGTTGTGCATATATCTCTGTGGTATGACGATTTTAATTCTTCTGGGAAGATCCCCAGTAGGGTAATAGCTGGATCAAATAGACCCTTTACTTCTAGTTTTTTGAGGAATCTCCATATTGATTTCCACAGTGGCTGGACCAGTCTGCATTCCCTCCAACAGTGGAGGAGGGTTCCTTTCTCCACACAGCCCCTCCAGCATTTGTTATTGGTTGATTTTTTCATACACGCGATTCTTTCTGGAGATGGAATCTTAACGTTGTTTTGATTCACATCTCTCGAATGACTAGTGATGTTGAACACTTTTTCATATATTTATTTGCCATTTTTATTTCTTCATCTGAGAAATGTTTATTCATTTGATTTGCCCATTTTTGGATCGGGTCTTTAAATTTGGGAGGTTTAATTTTTTTGAGTTCTTTGTATATTCTAGACGTAAGACTTTTGTCTGATGGACAGCTAGCAAAAATTTTTTCTCAGTCTGTAGATTTTCGTCCTGCTCTATTAGTGGTTTCATTTGCTGTGCAAAAGCTTTTTAATAGCCTGTGGTCCCAAGCACTGATTCTCTGTATTGTTTCCTGTGCAGTCTGGGTTCTGTCCATAAATATTTTCCCTACCCCTATGTCTTCGAAGGTTCTTCTTATTCTATTCTCCATTAAATTTAGTGTTTCTGTTTGAATGTTTAGATCTTTGACCCAGTTCAATCTTACTTTAGTACATGGTGAGAGACATGTATCTAGTTTTAGTTTTCGGCATGTGGCAAGCTAATTTGTCTAGCACCATTTGTTAAAGAGGCTATCTTTCTTCCAGTGAGGGTGTTTGGCTTCCTTGTCGAAAATGAGGTATTTGAGTGTGCTTGGAGTTGTTTCTGCATCCTCCACTCTATTCCATTGATCCTCAGATCTGTCTTTTTTGCTGGTACCATGCTGTTTTTATCACTGTAGCTTCATAGTAGAGTTTTAGGTCGGGGACTGTGATGCCCCCTGCCTTTCCCCTGTTCCTTAGGATTGTTTTTGCTATTCTGGGTCTCTTCTGGTTCCAGATGAAATTCATGATTGTCCTTTCTAATACTTTGAAGTATGTTGGTGGTATCTTGATTGGAATTGCATTAAATCTGTATAGTAGTTTAGGAAGTATAGCCATTTTCACTATGTCGGTTCTTCCTACCCAGGAGCATGGGATATCTTTCCATTTTCTGATATCCCTTTCAATTTCCTTTTTTAGAGTACTGTAATTTCAATGTAAAGATCTTTTACTTCCTTTGTTAGATAGATTCCTAGGTATTTTATTTTATTGTGTGTAATTGTGAAAGGTGTATCTTCTGTTATTTCTTTTTTGGTGGGTTTGTTGTTTGTGTATAGGAATGCTATTGACTTTTGGGTGTTAACTTTTTATCCAGCAATGCAACTGAACTTTGTAATTAAATCTAGAAGCTCTTTGGTGGAGTTTTTTGGGTCTTCTATGTAGAGTATCATGTCATCCGCAAATAACGATAGTTTGACTTCTTCTTTTCCTATCTTTATCCCTTTAATTTCTTTTTCTTGTCTAATTGCTCTGGCTAATGTTTCTAGAACTATGTTGAATAATAGTGGTGATAGTGAGCAACCTTGTCTTGTTCCAGATTTTAGTGTGAAGGCTTCCAGTTTCTGACCATTAAGTGTGATGTTGGCCGTTGGTTTGTCATATATGGCTTTTATCAAATTTAGATATACACCATCTATTCCTATTTTCTAACAGTGGATTTTTAAGGCTAATCCTTTTCATTGAGAATATATGTCACAGAAACACATTCACTATAATTTTTCTCAGAACTAGAAAGGAGATAAACAAGATTTTATGGCTGAATATTTCAACCTCTACCCATGAAATTCACGTCATGTCACGAGTGCTACATCAAGCACAAAGACTAGTAAATCTGAGAAAATTTTATTTCATAAAAAATAAAAATATAAGCATACTTAAAAATATGATACAATAACTTAGAAATATTTGTCCCAGAATTCTGACTTTCGCAACAAACAAAATGTCTTTTTGTCTTACTAAAAATAATTTTTAATCAATAACTAAAAAAGTAAAGCAAAATAAATGAAAACTGTGATACTACAATTAAACTTTAGTAATTTGTAATAAGAAGAAATATTATTTCTGTTACCATCAGCTGAATAATAATTTTTAATAAACTACAGCAACATTTTGACAGTATCTTAAATGCTTGCTATAATGAGCACAGATAAATGTTTTTAAATAACATTAAATTAAATGTTTTTAAATAACATTTATTGAAAGTAAATAAAACATTCAGATTTTCCTGAAGCATTTTATTTTAGCGAAACACTAAATATTCTTATTATATTATTGTTAATTACATTTTAACTTTAATTACAACCTATGTATTACATGATAGAAATTTAGAAAAATACTGTAAAGGATAAAATTACAATGCAGTCTTTTACATGAATATAATCAGAAGAGGTATTAAAGATATCACTAATGAGTTATTGTGACAGGAATATTTACACCACCACATTTGTGTAACGAAGATTGGGTGTGGCCCGCAGGCTCTTGTCCTCACCTTCTGCCTGTCCACTATGCACGCCCCTCTCCTGTTTTGTACAGAGGAGTGAGTGAACTTTGGGTCGTATCGGGCCATTTTAACAGCATAACTTCCAGTGGAGGATTTTGTGCGTGTGGTATAAATAAACCTGGAGACTGGAATCAACCATTATGCAGTCAGTCCTGCTGACAGAATGAAACTCTAATTATAAACTTGACATTGAATTTTTTTTTTTTTTTTTTTTTTTTTTTTTTTTTTTTTTTTTTTTTTTTTTTTTTTTTTTTTTTTTTTTTTTTTTTTTTTTTTTTTTTTTTTTTTTTGGTGCTGGGGATCGAACTCGGGCCCCTGTGCTTGCAAGGCAAGCACTTTAACCACAGAGCTAAATCCCTAGCCCCAACATTGAAATTTTAAGCGAGTTTCCTTAGCTGATTATATTTTGTGCTCATTGGCACAAGTCCATGCTGGAAGCATAATGCACCCAGACTGTAGGGGGTAGGGAGACAGAAGATCTGAGCCTGGAAATTTCCTGAAGTCCGACCTGTGAATCTCCTATTTTCGCAGATCTTAATCCCTATACTTTCCTGGTAATAACTATAAAAGTTTGTATAACCACTCACAGTGTGTTCTTTGAGTCTTTCAGGTAAACTATCAAACCTGAGGCTGCTTTTTAGAACTCTTAAATTAGCAATCTTTGTTAGAAGTGACAGCAGTCAGGGACTCTGTACCTCACTTAGTAAGTGCTATAAACTTCTGTTACAAGTCTTAGAAATGATAAGCGTTACTATGCGTGAAATCAGTCTGATAATTTCTAAATTATTGTTCATTTTTATTTAATGTGTGACCTCACATGCCCTAACCACAAATCTTCTGTCTTGTTTTCAAAATAACGTTCCCTAGCAAAACCAAATTTCCTAAGGGACGTCTGGGGTTAAATTAGGTCAGCATTGTCAGCATTTGAGTAAGATTTTTTGCCAACAAACACAGCTGTTACTGAAATATTGTTTCTTTTTTTTTTTTCTGAAATAGGAAGATTACCTTCTGAGTCATCTCAAATTAAATCTCTGTCATAGGCCTGTGTGTGTTTTAAAGGGAAGCCTATAATCAGAGGTCTAATCATTAGCATCCCTGGACTTAATCTTAGGGTAACAATGCAACCAATCACACTCATGGCTGAAAGTAAATACCACTCATTTGTTGTTAAAAAAAATTGCAGCAGATCCACCAGAGATAACTCAATTACCACATCCAAGATAGTATCTTCTGTCATTTTTCTCCCTGCTACATTGTGATAATGCAAACAGCATCTGTTCTATTTTTCCCACTGCCTCAGCATTTGTGGGTAACATTGTTACTGAACTATCATCAATGAGTTAAATGAATGCAGACAGTTGGAAAGGAATATGGATGCACAAGTCGTAATCTTCCATGTGAGACTATTAAACCTCAGAGGGACGAGTCTATATTTTGGGAAGAGAAATCTGAATGAGGTAGATTTTCAGTGAAACAGGAGTTTCACTGTTTTCAGTGTGAAAATGAATGTAAAGAACTATAAAGACACTGAGAAACCTGGAAAGAGACCAAGTTAAAAAAAAAAAAGTAGGAAGATTTTTTTCCTTTCCCTCAGTTTAGCAAAATAGATCTGGTACAGCCTACTGTAAGCAGGCATCCTTGACCTCCTAGTCTTAAAATAAATATATAAGGAATCGTAAGAAACACATAAATTTTACAAGAGGGCCACAACACAGCTTTAATGTTTTACTGAGAACAGTGAGAAAGTACAGATCCATTGCTATTTTATTTCAGAGAAAATCTAACCTAAGCCTGAAGGAATTTACTTGCTAACAAAATAAAATGCATTCATCATATCTTAAGAGATAAGGTTCACAGCTTTTACATTTACCTTAAGCCATACCTGGGACCTTAGCACAAAGGATAGTGAAATCTTTAATTTTAACCTTTTTTTAACTAAGCATAATTCCAGGTTTTATAATTTTTTCGTGTGTGTGTTAAATTGGGAAATGTAATGCCAGAAGATAGGTGGAGCAAAATAATATCAAGTATAAATATATTTTGTTTTATATACACACTACTTACCTTTGATTTGTGATATATGGGGAAATGTAGAGGAGATAAAAAATACTGAATCCTTATGTAGTTCTCAAAAATCTATTGTATTTCTAGAATTATCACTGTTCTACAAATGGGTAAGACCCATTTAAGTACATTATCAGAGTTTACACAGCTAACAGAGAGGCAGGAATTCAAGCATAGTGTATCTTCTTTCTACTAAGCCTTCTCGCCTACCAATGGATTCTCTTGTATGATCCTAATTAGAAGGAAAAGGTGATTTCTGTTATAATATGTAATAAATATGGTAACCATATAATTTTTTGGGGGGGTGCTGGAGGATAACCATATAGTTTTTAACTGGGAAATTCTTGAGAGCAAAAAGGAATACTAAAATAATCAAATTTATATACTTTAAGGTAGCTAATAGCTAACAAGCTAATTACCTTGCTAGATGCAGAAACACTTTCAAAAATTACTTTCAGAAGTACTTTTTTTCTAAAAATTTGAAATGTTTAGCTTTGTAATGTAAAAATCTTTATATTGGTTATTTCGTATTAGAATAGTAAAAATAGCATTCATATATAATAATATTTTCTGGTTAGATCTTTCCAAAATTCAATATCACTAGTTTTTTTTTTAAGAATGTGCAGTTTACAATATAAACTTATTGTTAATTTTTCTTATAATTACTTGCAATCTTTTCAAAACTTTTGGAGTTAATAAGATGGAAACAACTAACAGCCTAATTTTCTCTAGTAACTATAATATATTCAATTGAGAAAATACGGTGCTTTCTTTGGCAAGTTCAGAAAAAATTCTGCTACCTGGAGTATATTTTAAATGGTATGATTTATATTGGAATCAATAATCCTTTTTGCATGTCAATTCTCAAAACTTACTAAGCACTTTTTTTTTTTTTTTTTTTTTTTTTTTTTTTTTTTTGTGGTGCCCGGGATCGAACTCAGGCCCTTGTGCTTGCAAGGCAAGCACTCTAATCACTGAGCTAAATCCCCAGCCCACTTCGCTTTTTTTTTTTTTTTAATAAAAATAAAACTTCTCAAAAACATTGTCTTTCCTCATTATTTTCAGATAGCAAGCATTGACTAAATTTGGATGTTGGAAAATTGTATACATTTGAAGTTATTTCCATCCTGGTGTAAACTATAAATATATCCAACGAAAAATCAGAGTTCCACCAAAACTTCTCCTCCAGGTAAAAATTTTCCAAAAAATCTATAAAAATGCAAAAGCAGAATGTGTCATTTGTATGCTCGTGATTTAGTTGGTAGTATCGTCTCATGCTGCTGTAGCGATGTCAGTCATCTTGTTGGCAAGCACATTGTTTTAATGACTGCAAAAAACAACTTGAAGAAAAAAAAAAAAAAACAAAAACAAAAAATCAAGGATCTGAAGAAAAGAGAAAAAAGAATGAAAATAAAGAGAAAAGAGCCAGAAAAGCCATGTATACTCGCACTAGTCAACTCGGACTGTTCTAAATTAGGAATAGGAAACACTGTGTTTGAATGATCTGAAATTCTTTGGTTTTAACATTAAATTAGTGCTTTTCAAATTCTTGAAGGCCTGTGGTAGATGGACACGAACAAGATTTTATTCGATATTGGGACAGGAGAAAGGGCGACAAATTCCCAAAATAGGACTCCTGCAGAATGCTTTCAAGCAATTATATATGCACAATTTTTTAACCTGATTTACATATCGAGTTTATGGCATTTGAATTTGTCATTGAATGCATGAATATAGCTCTTCAACATCTTTTTTTTTATTTATTTTAAACCAAGAGCATGTATTAGTACATTCTACATACATTGATCACATTCATTACATTTATTCTGTACCTATACATGGTGCATCTTGGTTCTCCCCCCTCCTCTGCCCCTCCCCTCTCCTCCCTCCCCCCCTATTTATATCAGGTTCATTCATCATTTTCCATATTTTCCCTTTCCCCTCTCTTTCCCCTGTTGCCTTTCTGCTTTTCCCCTTCTTTCTTTCTTTAATGACTGCAACTTGATAAAAACTTCATTACCTGAAGTTTTGGGTTCTCTATTCATTTAAATATTTGAATAAGATTTTCAAAGATTGAGAACAAAATGCAAGGAAAAAATTGTAAAAATCCATTTGCAAAATGTTCAGTGGAATTATGAACCATTTACTTTGATTTACTAAAGAGGATTTCAAATTCTCAAACATTTTTTAAAATACAATTAATAATAGGCAGCAATAAAAGTGTTCTCGTGCTGAAGTATTTTCTCTGTTCTACTTCAGCTTTGCCACAAATATTTTACAGTACAGTTTTCTCTGTATGTATAAAAACATTCATACATTATAACAACTGAAATTTCTGTTTTGGTTGATAGAATGTTGTGACTTGTTTGCAATGAATTTTAAATGATATGCATATTTCAAGAAAATCCAAATGCATTTCTAGGTCTTAGATATTTTAATTTTGTCAGAGAGTTGCTTTAAACCCAATACAATGCACCATCAAAATTCATATTTTCTTTATTTCAGGAGCAAATTGTTGTTAATGCTGGGCTTTTTATCTGAATTTCCAGTAGCTTTGACAGCAATGCATTATGCTTCAAGTTTATTGGAAATAATTTGCAAACAAATTTTTGATTTTATAAATTAAGTTTTAAAAGGCCAATCTTTATTGAAAGTAAATACAGTTTTAGGAAGTTTCCAGTGACATTGATATACTTATTTTTGAGTTTGTTAAGATCCACATCAGTCCCTCCCTACACACACACACAAAACATGTGAAACTGAAAATGAGAAACAATGTTTAGTTTTTTTTTTTTTAAGGAATAAAGCTGTATTTCTGAGAATGAGATATAAACTTATCTTCTGCAACTAAAAATGTTAAAGTATAATCTTCAGGTTTGTTCTAAACAAATCTACTTAACTTTGAGCAGATGTACAGATTTCTTCAGCAGATTTGTGTCTTTTGGTTTTCATGTATTAGTGAAACCGATATTGTCCCTGTGATAATTGTACATGTCAAAAACATTTTATTTATGATATATGTTTATCACTGACTCTTTATAAAATTCAGTCTATGATTTTTTTCATTAACCATGTCCTTTAAATATTTAGCTCACTGGTACAGGTAGGTTTATTACTTAACAACAACAAAAAAAAAGCCATTGTGAAGCAAGAACTTTATAGAAAACTGTTCTCAGGGCTTAAAGCAGACAGCTCAATAGATGTTTTTCCTCTTAAATTTTCTACTTTCCCATTGACCTCACTAGTTAGCAGCCTGGAGACTTGATGTATTTTTCAAGTCACAGCATGGATCACACAAGCTCACTGCTAGTACCGAGTGGTCAGCAGGAGAAGCATCATCATATATTTCCTCACCACTGAGAATAGGAGTTAGCTGTCCCTAGCCATCGGTGTCTCAGAGTCCCAGAACATTTCATCAGCCAACTCCTTCTTGCTGTCCTTGAAGGAGTTAATTATGCTGCTTCTGAAAAGCACCAGGTTATTGCTGGTCTTTCAGATATAACCAATTAACATCAGAAATCTCTCCATTGTATGAACATGTCAAAGGCTATTAAACAAGAATATAGTGGAAGTTAAATAAAGGTACAGTCCAACCTGGCATATTTTAAAGCAACCATAATTAGAAATATTTTATTAAAAAAGTAACGTCAAGACAAAACTCAATCATACTTGATATCCGAACAATAGATGTAAATTGTAACTATACTGATTACAGAGTTATATGGTCACTTTATGAGTCATTGACTTACAGAGGGAACTCACACAGAGGGAACTCACTTTTGTGTCTGAAATTGGTGTGTGATTTAGAGTTCAGTGGTTAACGTTTAACTATTCATTGAAACTGCTGAATCATAAGAAATAATTTGAGCAAATTTTTTTTCCTGAAGAGAGATACAAACAAAGAATTTCAAGGCCTCTTGATCAAAGGATGTGACCATGACAGCACAATAGAAAAGTCTTTATTCATGATAAGAGGATGAGGTGGTGCAGGTTACTATCTTTGTATGGGTTTCTAGAACTGTACTTACATAATGATGAAAATATAAATGTCAGTTATACTATTTGACTAGAATTTAATTATAAAGTCTACAAAAACATTAATTTGGAGAATTTTTGCCAATACATCAAATTTAAAAAAAAAGGATTAAAAAGGGCCAACATTCAAATGAATACAAGAGTAAATCTACAAATGTTAAAACAAGAGTAAATCTACAAATGTCAAAGTTACCAGTTTTAAAATTTTAACCATTCAATCATAAAATAAGGGAAAATATCAGTATTTTAATCAAAATGTCCCACATAGTGTGATGATATCCTGCCTGTTTAATTTATGTGGTTACATAATTAATGTGTACATCATATTCCATGAAAAATAGCCTTCCAAAAGAAGCTAACAAGTTGGGGCAGAATGAAAATAGAGATAGAAAAAATTACATAGTTACAAGTGGCATCCAAATACTGAAATTATAGGTTTTAAACATTACTATAAAAAATTACTATGTAAGTGTCATAAATTCCTACATTTTCGAGTTTCCTTACCATTGATATAAAGAGAAAAATCATGAATACTTAAGACTCCATGTTGTTCACAAGCTATTGAAAAGTTTGATTCTCAGGAGAAATGAGAAAGAGTGCTTTTTTCTAATAATAATTATCAATTTAAAAAGATTCTTGGAAAGTAACAACCCACCGAGTTTGACTATTTTTCTGTGTTCGAAGAGCTAGCCCAGTCCCTGTGATGAATACAGAGAAGCTTGAAACTATCAATGCCAGAAGTTAAAGTCAATTTAGTGACTTAGCTTGTCCAGAATATATTCTTGTAACTATCATCTAAAAACAAGCCAACAAGGCTGTATTTACCAGGAGCAGGGTGTATCACTTACCCAATTTAATTATTCAGCCTAAAATTCAGCCCTATTAGGTTTGTTACTTAGTAAATATATGAGAAATTTTTGATAAAGATAATGCATAATTCTGTAAAGACTGCTTCATACTTAAATTGTTTCATGCAGGACTTGGCAAAACCTATGGCCAAATCATTTCTTAAGAACTAATTAATAATTATAAATGTTATAAGAAGTATAAAAATTCATTAATAAGAATATATATATAAATTTAAGATCACATGCATATATGTACAAAGATGAATTTATGCAAATTCAAGGTTGTACATTATATATATGTAAGCATATATACACAAATGCTTGAAGGTCTTCTAGCATAAAGTGAATTGAAGAACTTTTTACATATTACACATACGCACAACTGCAAACATCCACATGTTCATGTAGAGTATGTTCTATTAACAAGGGGTTGGCAGTGTAAAGGAAAACCATTTTCAGCATTCAATTCGGAGTATAGGATGAAGAAGATGCATAAAGAATCTCTGAACAAATATGTAGATTTTATTTGCAAACACATAGTACACGAACTGATGAGACAGAGTGTAATTTCCTTAGTTGCTGATATGCATGGACTAGGACATGTAGGCAGAGATAACTGGTTTTGCAAAGAAAAGCAGAGCTTACCTGATAGCTCTTTCAGGTTTCCACTACAATGGGGATAGTGTTAGTACGTTTAGCTGATGAATTCGTCATTGAAACTTTGAGCCTTCAAAATATTACAGTGAAGGTGGCCTTCTAAATAGTCTACTTTTATTTATCTATGGACAAAATATTTGGGAATATTTGGATTAGATAGTTTTCAAGTTATGAATATAGCTACATACTTACATTTGGTTAATTTATCAGTCTCCTCAAAAGAGTTTAAGACCTCTTTACTCAGTATTTCTTTGTTTATGAGTTGAGTACTTCAAAATCCATAAGTTTTCACTAAAAAGAGTTCTGAGCATGCTATAAAATTTCAGAAATCCATATTGTAGATTCAGGTCCATTTTGTTAGCATTTAAGTACCCATGAGGTGACATTCCATCTCTAGAGGTTCTATTTCTATTTCAATAATGAATTTAATTACATATGATCCTTCAAATGAATTTCTATGGCTTTTAAATTTTGGTTTCAGGTTTGTATTTGGCATTTGATTTATAATTTTAGCTGCAATTTGCAATCCAGGTGCAGAGTAAACCCTCAGTTCCTAAATTCTCCCCAAATGAATGGATTTTACTTTTGCATACATTTTAAATTCATTTGAATTTTTAATTCCCACGTTTTGCAAACATTATAACAAGAATATATATATACACATACATGCATATATACATATTTAAATTTTAATTGAGTTTTTTAATGGAAGAATGTGAGTTATATAACTCTTTCTACATTAACATAATCACGTAGGAAAATCAGAATAAACCTACTATCACAACCGCCAAAAGTAGAGAGACATTTTCATTAGCTCCACAGATCTGAGTAGAAAGAACCAAATAGGAAGCAATCCACAGAAAGAAGGTAAGATTAGAATAGATTCAACTTGATGTTCTGTCTCTGCTTAGTGACACAAACATAAACATTTAGAAAATAACAACCCTGTGTTTTATAGTACTGTTTTATGAAATAAAAAGCACTTTGTCCAGTTTTCTAACCACCGTCAGTCTTACAAAAGGATTAACTTTAGTTTTTAATAAAGATGCCACTGAGCATGTCTCTCTGCTTTCATCTCTTTTCTTCTTCTCTGACCTCTAGATTCATATTTAAGAGGCACTGTGATGAGATAAAGTCCACCTGGATAATCTCCTTACTTTAAGGTCAATTATTTTGAGCCTCAGTTATCTCTACAAAATCCCTTTTGTCATGTAACATAACCTAATTATGGGCACTTTAGGAATAATGCCAGGGAACAAAGATCATGGAGGCCATTTTAGAATTTTATCATCATAAATAAATTATATAATCTGTCAGTCCAGATTCCTAGTCTTTGCACAGTTCTAAAAAACGAAGCCATCTTTGAAATCCAAAACACATTGGAAAAAGTAGCCATGTTGCTGGGGATTTAATTCAAACTCTTCATCAATATGTTGAAAGTAGTCCATAGTGATTTTCACAGTTCTTTCCCATACATACATGTGACTTTTTAAATCAGGTTGCTGCGCAAAAGGGATGTGAGAATGCCCAGTATCTGAATTTAAATGAGATCTAAAGAGTGATCCTAATTTCTGTTAAGGAGGAAGCACATGGAGCCAAGTGCTAAGTATACATGGAGTCCTGGCCTATGTCTTATTTTGGTGTATCAAATGGGTTCATGGACTAATTTAGTGGTTGTTTCTGCATGCCATGGATATTTATCTGAAATTGACAGAGTAAAAGTGGAAATAGAGTAGCCTATGCAATAATTCTTGGCATATAGGATGAATGTTTTTGTGTTTTGTCTGAAAAAAACAAGTAGAAGACACTAAACATATCTCCCCAAGAAGGCGATATAGTAAATCAAAAACAATATCAGATGGAAATGGAATTGTAGGGATTGACTTCGATCTTAAATTTTTCAGAAATGTAGGGATGATGTCTGCCTCATGTCACTACTTAATTCTCCAGTATCAGCCTACAAAAAAAAAAAAGAAAAAAAATACATGATATTAATCTGCTACACTATATGACAAGCTAAACGAAGGAAAAACAATTGTTAAACTGTAGTCATACTGGCCTGCAAAGTGAGCCCACCCTGCGAAATCCGTTGCCAGGCGACAGAGAGATTTCCCCCTCCCGCCCTGGACACAAGAAGGTGGAGGGGAGGTGCTTGGTAACCGTGGGAATTTTCAACCAGGTGACAGAGAGGCCCCGGCACCAGGACAAAGCCTGCAAAGTGAGCCCGCCCTGCAACATCCGTTGCCAGGCGACAGAGAGATTTCCCCCTAGCGCCCTGGACACACAAAGGTGGAGGGGAGGTGCTTGGTAACCTCCGGGACTTTTCAACCAGGTGAGAGAGAGGCCCCGGCATCGGGACAAAGCCTGCAAAGTGAGCCCGCCCTGCGACATCCGTTGCCAGGCTAGAGAGAGATTTCCCCCTCCCGCCCTGGACACACGAAGGTGGAGGGGAGGTGCTTGGTAACCGCGGGACTTTTCAACCAGGTGAGAGAGAGGCCCCGGCACTGGGACAAAGCCTGCAAAGTGAGCCCGCCCTGCGACATCCGTTGCCAGACAAGAGAGAGATTTCCCCCTCCCGCCCTGGACACACGAAGGTGGAGGGGAGGTGCTTGGTAACCGCGGGACTTTTCAACCAGGTGAGAGAG
>PVJO010017021.1:13837-40405 GCA_004026905.1 Hystrix cristata | reverse complement strand
TGCTGGAACCTGAGTTTTACTAATGTTTGATGGAAGCCACTGTTTTTCACAGATATCTCTGAGTAGCCCCCAGGTTAGTGCTAGGTAATTCTCACCCAGAACCAATTAAACCTAGAGTTAAGAGGCCCTAGGGTCTGAAAAGTTATCATTCTTGGAAGTTGCCGCCCTATTTTTGCCCCTAATTGAATAAAAGTAACAACAGAAAATTGGATCTCAACTGGGTACACAACACAGATCATACTTTTTATTAACTAAATTACAGCTGCTTTGAATAAAAACCAAATAATCATTTATGGGTCAATGACTTTTCTCCCACAGGTGAAACCAGTTACTTTTTTTCCTCTTCTTCTTCCCACCAGTGAATCATCAAAGGCCATGGTGCTTAAAAACAAGTGTATTCCTTCACGTCTTATGACTCTCCAAATCAGAGTCCATCATTTTGCTTCAGTTATTCTGGAAAATTAAAAAATGGACATATCACTGTCACTCTTCAGGTCTATTTTCTTTGAAGTAAGAAGTATTTAGAAAAATCTGGAATTGTTTCAGATATCCAGTATTTAAAACATATGTATATGTGCAAAGGTCAAAGACAAAAACCAGGCAAATAAAAATCAACAATGTGATGATCTTCTTTTGTTGGGTGAGCTGCAGAAAAGCCAAGACACACTGATTTTTCAAAGCAAACTATATTCATCTTAGGATAATATTCTATCATTCACTTTAGATCTATACCCTTCATTTAATCTGTGATCCAGTGTAGGTCAAAGAGGAAATGCCTGGGGCAGGTACCTTGGACCTCACTCATTAACAAGGTGGATAGTTACAAGCACTTAACAAGTGGCAGCTAAGAGCCCATCAGACAGACATTTAAAAAATAAATTCTGATCAGCTAAGTTCTAAAAAATTTAAGAAGATTTTCAACAGTCATCACAGATTTCATGTGCCATGAGCAAAAAATTCAAGGTAAAAACTGCTTCACAACATCTCCTGCTACAGTGGTTCAAAAAAATCAGAGCTTAAGAGGAATTAACAAAAGAAGAGGCACTCAAGATCCACCACCCCCCCACCCCGTGCTGGGGACTGAACTCAGGGCTTTGTGTTTGCGAGAGGCAAGCACTCTAACCACTGAGCTAAATCCCCAGCCCACTCAAGATTTTTATATACTGGCTTTCTGAAAATAGAGAAAGTTTAGTTTTCTACACACAACCATAGAAAAATGACACCATAGTAGGAAAATGAAAGAACAAAGAAACCAAAACTAGGACAGTGGAATGCAAACATGGCTAAACATGCCGTGATCCCAGATATGATGTGTATTCCAAGGAGGCAGAGGCCTGTGTAACAAAACGTGTGTTTAAAGGCTGTGACATCAACCTGCAAAAGTGGAATCATTCTATTGCCCTTTGTTGAACGCAAGCCTAAACATTGTTTTAAATTTAGTTCACATATGATCGGAACATTTTTAACCTTATGCAAAAATTAATTGTACTCAGGGGAACAAAGCCTCCTGGGTTAAGTGCTGCACTGTATTATAGAAGTGAGCAGGCAGGTCACAGACTTTAAAATGGTAAAATAAAAATCAAACTATTTCAGCAAGGGATGATGGCAAATATCAAATGGATGAAGACATTTAGATCTTTCTCAAATGGGAAGGGGATCAAGAGATGGAGGGCAGAGTGGGGACAGACGGGATGAAAAAAGAATTAAGATATGTTATGCACATGTACCAACTTCACACAAGGAATGTAAACATTATTGACTGTAAACATGTACTAATAAAAAGGTTTCTGTTATCTTGCCTTGTGATAAAACTTGAATGTATACAGTTATGTAAGCATTGAGAGTAAAAAGTTAGTGTTAAAAAAGCATAGTTATTAAATGCCAATGGAACTAGAGACTAATAGCATAGTAAGATAAAGTAAACATGAACACAGAAACTCTCAGACATTTAAGAATTAAAAAATACATGCCTTTAAATATGCAATAAAGATTAGAAGTTGTTATTAGTCTGGAGTTCCAAAAAAAGAAGCAAAAATTGGAGTGACTAAACATCTCTCTCTCTCTAATCCTCTCCTGAAAAGTTAGAACCAAGTTCTTGCTTAGAAAAGCAGAGCTATTGAGCCCCCGGGGGTAACATGCAACAAAATCACCAACACGAGCATAAAAGAAACTGTCAAATGGCCAAGGTTTGTGCCAGATTACCAGTGTACCTTATGAAAAGCATTTTAAATTACAGTCAACAAGTACTGAATCTGGAAAACTTTTCAAAGAAAGCACTACCACTTTTATAGGTGTAGTTCTACAGTTTTTAGCAAAGTAGATTTAAGTTTTACACATCAAGAGATGTGGACCTTTATGAATTGACAGTGTTCTTTTTATCTAAAAAAGGTCAAACTTTCAAGAAGCTTTTTGCTTTCTTTTCAATGTCCTTATTTCAACTAAGCTATGATTATAGGTGTATTTTATACTTACCCTCATTCATCATTCCTTTTGATTCTTTAAATGCTGAGGATTAGTAACAAGCCAAGGAAGTAGTTAGTAAGGTTCCACAATCAGAAATCATTTAAAATAAATAAATACATAGCAACATCATGCCAGCTATTCTACAAATACAAAGAAAGATTAGAAGCCATTTTAAGGCTATCATTTTATTACAAAGCATTTCTGTGGATCACACCCTCAGCATCCACAAAGGAAAGAGATTCAGGTGGGAATATGTTCTAGATTTACATAAAAGAAAGTGAAACATTTTGGTTTCACTTTGTGTTGACTGTATCTCTCTGAGATTTACAAATCAGATCAGAGGCAACTGAAATTCTTTTTTTTTTTTTTTTTTTTTGTGGTGCCGGGGATCAAACTCAGGCCCTTGTGCTTGCAAGGCAAGCACTCTAATCACTGAGCTAAATCCCCAGCCCCGAGATTCTTCTTTACTGGGGTGCTATACTTCATTCTGGCCAATATAAAAGGGCAATGCTCTGCTTGCCCAAATATCAGTTGGCGAGGGTAAGCAACTAATCAAAGGATACAAAATAGTCCATTTTTTCCCCAAATGTAAGAATATTACAAAAGCAAGAGGCAAGAGGGAAAAAAGATCAAGGCAAGAGGGAAGATCAAGGCAAGAGGGAAAAAAGAACACTACTAGATTCTGCCCCAGATATAGATGGACATTCTAACTTCCCTGAGGCCAGTTCAAATTATGATCTGATAATAGATCAAGAAGAACACATACCATTAAGGGGTTCCTCTACAGCTTTCTGGAAGATATTTAAAATATATTTACATAAAATATAACTTATTTCATGTCTTTTATACTAAAACTTGTATATACTAATGTCTAAATTATGTAAGCAGTGAATCCAATCATCTAAAAACAAAGGCAATAAATGCTGAAGCAGAGCTTATCAACTGTAGTTAATAGTTTAATAGTATTATTGTCTTAATATCCTTTTTCTATGAAGAATTTCCCAGCCCACCCACCTCCCTCAGTTCAAGAAACCTAACTTCCTACAAAAATATTAAAGGCAAACATGCAAAAAGCAACAACAGAATAAACAATATAGCAAACAAGACATAGAAGTGAAACAAAATTATTTTTAAGTTATGCAAATTGAATTCAGTAACATGGAAAGAAAACTGCTAGCATGTAAAGGTCCAATGGTTGGGTTATCTCTAAGAGGCACTTTGGAAACTGCTGGCTGTTTGTCACTAGTGTAGCTACAACCTTCATCTTTTCAGAACAAATGGCTGGGTGAAACAAACAGTGGCCCAACCTACCCTTCGGCCTTGTCAGATTTAAGAGCCCTTCCTGCCACAGACAGGAGGCTCTTGCTGGGATTCTCGACAATCCGTCATCCATCCTTTATAGGAAGCTGAGTACAATATAGTCCTCTCCGGATCTTATTTCCATAAAGGTGCTCTTGAACCTGATGCCATGATGATTACATATTTATAAAGACTTTTTTCTCCTCATTTATTCCCTCCAAAATTTGCTCCTTTTCTTGAAAGTTTTTCTGAGAGCTCGTAAGGTATCCAAAGTACAGTCAAACCTACGGTACAGTTTGCGGGCGAAAAATGCTTATCAAATGGGGCAGGGGTGAATCATAACTCAGAAAAGATGTTCCCCAACAACAGTTACGTTAATTTTATAGACTGTAATTTTAATGAAGTCAATTTAATGTAAATTTGTCTGCCTCATTTTTAGGCCTGAAACTGTCATTTAGTGTATTCACATCAAATGGATCCAAGAGATGATGCAGTATGTTGGACTCAGCTTCCTTTTGATGGAAGAGCTAATAACCATTATTACTACTCATAAACTTTCCACTTGTACAGTAGGTCTAAGAAGTCAGTACAATCTTAAAGAATCAGTTATTCCATCCCATTGATACTCAAATGACTAAACCTAAGTTTTAAAACAGAATTGGACCCGTTCATGCAGAGGTCATGGAATGACTTCAACATTACTTAATTTGTATGAAACTGAACATTAAGCAAAATAGTTCAATACTCCAATTATCATTCTGATCCATCAACTGGTCATTCCAAATTCATTTAATAAAATTTAACTTACCCTAGGAGGTTGTATAGTCCTCTGACTGGAAGCTGATATAAATAAAAATAAGAATATAAATTTAATAAATGAAATAAACTGAGGCGATGTAACATTTAATTTTAACATAAAATGTTCAGAGCTAAAGCAAGAAGAGTGCCAGAGACTCCAATGAAGGAGTTCCAATTTTGATAGTCTATTCAAAAATACAGAATATTCTTGACTATATGCATTGATAAAAGAAAATGAAGTGAGCAACCCACCTACATCTGATAATAAACATCACATTCTCTCATTTGTGCATGTCACCTCTCCCCCAACTCAGTCACTCCTTACCCTTCTTGGCAGAAAAATGCTATCACCTATCCCCCTTCCCTGGGCTCTCCATCTCTTCCAATCCCACCGGCCAGGATGCAGACAAACATGGCAATGACTGACCTCCCATCTGCTCAACTGTCCTCAACTCACTGCTCATGTTCCTTGTAGCCCTGCCCCACGCTGCCCCATCTTTCCAGTTTTTAAGGCTCTGGATAACTAACAAACTAAAAATAAATAAATAAATTCAGATCCCTCTGGTTTTAGAAAGTTATTCTAAGCAGCTCATTCTAGCCAATCAAGGCCTCTTCTATGTATCTCTTCTTATTTTTCTGAGTTCCCCTTGACACTATTTCTGAATGGGTTAGTTAATGAAGATGAAGGAATGTAGAACGATATAAGGAAGAGGTGACTTTCCTATAAAAACCAATGGAGGAGGCCCCAGGGTGGCTAACGCTAGTCGTTAACACACAGAATCCTGCAGACAGGAAAACACCCACCAGCAAAATTCTTTGAATCACTCAAAGAGGGCTTATCCTACTGTGTTATTCTAATATTCTCTTCCTATACAAAATTTTCCACACAGTCCCATCTGCTTCTCTTGGTTCAAGAAATTCTAACTTCTCACAAAAATACTAAAAGTGCAAACATAACAATAGCAACCACAGAAAAAACTAATATAGCTAAGCAAGAGATGGAAGCCAAACAGAATCATTTGCCAAACAGAATCATTTACAAGTCATGCAAGTTGAACTCTGTAATCAGGAAGGAATCTATGTTAAGATTTACAGGATTCCATTGTAACCTGGCCTGGGCCACAGCACTGGATTTGCTGGCCAGCAGACTGAAGCCAGCCTCAGGACTGCTTTCCTGTTCTGGGTTATTTATTTACTACTCCATTAAGCTTCTAGGGCGATGGGAAATGTGGATTCTGACTGAAGCTCAGCCAATCTATGGGCTGGCCTGTGGGGCTCACTCACACAGGAAAATGGCTAAGGACTGGCCCGGTAAGTTTCTCACACCCACTGGAATCTGAAGAGGAGAAATGTAAAGACTAGGAAGTTGGTGATGGGAAGAGAAGGTGAAAAAGAAGCAAAAAGTTTAAGTTAAGAAGCAGCTTAGAGTTATAGGTAAGAAAACCTATGATAAGGCATGAATAGGACAAAAAAATTGGGCACAGAGAGGCTGAGCTGGCCTGCTCACGGTGAAGAATCAAAGGCAGAGGAACTCAGCAAGCATAAGTGATAGAAGGGCAACTACCTATTGCTGTAGACAGGACAGGTGATGACTCAGTCCTCAGCAACGTGCTCACTCCTTCCAACTGCTATGCTAGCTACACACTGTTCACTGCAAACAAGGCCCAGTTAGTATCTGCCCTAGTGACCTGGCTGTCTCCACTAATGGAGCACTTGGGAGAGTGGCTTGTTCCTTATATTGAAACATGAAGGCACCCTCCTTTTAAAGGAGTAATGGGTTGGAGTGCATCCCATTTAGCAGCCTTCCAAATAAGAAAGGCAGGAAGACACAACTTCCAAATAAGAAAGGCAGGAAGACCATCGAGAGAGAGACAGTAACATGCATATACAACTGACTTCAACAAAACTATGGCCTGTATATAAATGTTGTAAAGGAAAAGAGAACCAAACAGCTATCTAAAATTCAAGGGTCAGAGATAATATATTAGGAGCTAGACTTTAAGCTCATTCATGAGTTTATCTGAATTAATATTATGAATTGAAAACTAACTCTCTCTTCCCCCAATAATGTATATATGTTTATGTATAGATATCTGTATGGAACTTTTATATGCTATTGCACTAAGTTGTTTTTCCAGCTCCCTGGAAAAATTTATAAAATTAAAATGTACTTTTTAAATGTATTTAAATCCAATACAGTTCAAAAAAGAAAGCCAAAATTCCACTCTTAACGATTAAGGCTACAAATTTAAACTTGGAAATAATAACAGATGTAAAAGTTAAAATTCTCATAGAAACATTAATTCATGCTTAAAGAAGGTTTGGGTTTTTTTTTTTTTAACTATCCGAGGATTTTATTGCATTTAAATCAAGACATTCATTTCTAAAACAGTACATCTACTGTACTGTAAAAATTATTTTTGAAACATTTACAATTTCTACTTCCTTATAAAGTGGTTAAATTTGCAACCTTAATGTTACACATATTCGGATTTATGAGTCAGATCATATAAGCAAAGCACATGAATTTTCCTAGTCTACCACATTATCTAAAGAGCAACTTTCCTGTACCTTTTCTCTTCTTGCCTTTCAACTGACCGAAGGCATCTTTCTGCACTCTGGCATTGGACAAGTTGATTTGAAAGGTTAATTCAGGCTATTTTCAAAATGCTTATGAAATTGAATTAAATTCTTAACTTACATATAGTATATTTATACATCAAACTATGATAAAGAAAAATGATTTGGGGAATTTGTAGGGATTTTACTTTCACTGTAATGTTATTACAGTAACCTTTGCAATTGCCTAGTTTCACAGGCCTTTCAGGGATGTAAGCAGTGGGGAAGGTGGGAGAGCAAGGCTATAGGCAATGCCTATTCACACTTGAAACAGCATTGCCAGACCTGAGGCAACTGTACTGAACAGTATCCTCTGTCAGATGTGTAAAGCATATGGAAGCACAAGAATGGAAAGGGAGGCAATCCAGATAGTGAGAAATAAGAATACAGAACTCACTATCAAAGACATCTAATAGAGTATCACTTCACCAGGGCTCTGTGAATATGCAGTTCACACACTGTTCTTAGGCATGCATGGGGAGCAACAAAATCAGCAGCAGTGTCTTCTAAGAACCAAACCCATGGTGACTGGAAGGTGGAACAAGACTATGTGTCAACATCCAAATGCTCACTATAGCTACCGCATGAATGCCAGTCTACTTCAGATGTCTTAATTGTGTTTTATGGACTTAGGTGGCATGAAACTAGGAAATCTCATTGAGAAAAAACTAAAGGTTATAAATACATAAATTAAAGATAGATAGATTTTGACTATCTCAATTATATATCTAAGAATTAATTAAAGGAGAATGGGAAAAATATAACAAACTCTATCTGCTATCATGAGCTAAAGTTCAGAAATAAAATTTCTTTGAACATACTATGCAAATCATACAGTAAATTTCTTGACTATTACATTCAAGTTTTCTATTAATTTTAAGAAACATAAAGTTCACCCAAAGCAAAGTGAAGCCCTGATTTTTTTTATTTTATTAATTCGTAACTTATTTTGGTAGGTGGTAAAGAGTTTTACCTCATCATGGGGAGACTACTGTAAATCAAATTATAGAGAGTATCTATCTATAGGCTTAAGAAGATAACACTAGTTTGGGACTATTAAAAGCATCTATTTCTCGCTACATAGTAAAAATAAGGATTTATGCAGAACTTGGTACTTGAAAACTGGCAAATTAAACAAGGTTAAAACAAAAAAGCTAATTCCATACTTAATAAGAATTAATTTCAAAAGTAATAAAATACTAAATCTAAAAACAAATGTTTTAAAGTTATGCACTAGAAGTCTCACTCTTGAAATTAGCCTAAGTGACAGATTTTGATTGTCAATTTCTATCTTCTTAGGACTGTCCACATGTACAAACAGTATACAAGAAGAACTTCAAGTGACAAATAGGTCTATGCCAAAGAGCTCTATCACAGAAATAACTGAACCATTAAGAAGCCCTTCCTATTAATTCAAATGAATCCTTCAAAAATCTTTCCCTTTACTCAGCATAAAAAGTCTACATACTCTAAAACATAAAGCCACTTTCTTTTAAAGTAGTTTATAATCCAAACTTTTCAATAATTCATGTACAATAAGGAGGTAGAAGCCCTTCTTAACACATTCACAATGGGGCCATAATTCGTATCTCTTGCTGCTAGGTGGCTGTGTACCACTGGTGGTACAAGCTGGTGGGAACATGTTAATTATCCTCATTCCAATTGTATTCTTCTCATTTTTGCCCTTATCAATATATTTCTTCGGCCCTAAAATTTTTTTTGTTATATGTCTGAAATTCCTGGTATAGGCTTACAAAAATAAGGTTGACTTACCCACAAATTTCATATAAACTAGTCCAAGTAATTCTGCTAGAGCTATGATACCCAAACCTGAAATCAGAAGGGGACCATGCACTGGTACACAAGCTGTAAAAAAACAAATGGAATCTTATGTTAGAAATGCCTATAAAATGACTGAATTTTAAAAGGAACTGACAATACCTAATTATGTTTTAAGGAGATTAATTCTTGCTCTAATGATCAACAAATAAAACTTACATATGTATTGATCATAAAAATTACCTATTATCTCCATCAGTGAAATAATTTCAAGTTATTATAAGAAAAAAGCCTATCTTTCCATGACACACACCTTATCATATCAAAACCAATGAAAAAGTATATAAAGTCTAAGGATCCGATATACTGGTGCCTTGTTATTGTAAAAGTTCATCCATAAGTACAGATACTATAGTTTGGCTGCCACAACTATCCACACACTATACACAGCCAACATTCTTGTAGCAATGTGGAAAACACCATTCTCACTGGGGGAAAAATGAGAGTTAAAGAAAAAAAAAAAGTTCACAACACTAAACGCTGACAAGTATGTAGAGAAACAGGAAGTTTCATTTGGTGGTGGAAATTTTGCATTACAACCAGTGAATTTGGCAGTTTGTTACAAAACTAACTATAACTTAACATACAACCCAAAAACTGCACTCCTTGGTATTCATCCACATGGAGTTGAAAATTTATGTCTATGCAAAAACAGGGGGCCCAAGCATGTTCACAGCAACTTTATTCAGTCACAAAAAAAACTGAAAACTACCACAATGTCCCTCAATAGGTGAATGTATACACGAACTATGTTGTGTCTACACTAATAGGGTGTTATTCAGCACTAAAAAGTAATAAACTGTGAAGCTACAAAAAGATGGGAAGAAACTTAGATTCATATTTCTAAGTGAAGAAGCCCGCATGGAAAGATTATATACTGTACGATTTCAACTCTAAGACATTCTGCAGCAAAGTGCAAGACTAAGGAGTTAATGAAAAAGTCAGTGTGGCCAGGAGATTAGTGGGAAGAAGGGTGCACAGTGAGCACAGGGGCTTTGCAGGCAATGAAACTTGTATATAAAACCACAGTGGGGGCTATGCACCAATATACATTTGTCACAGCCATAGAAGGGACACCACCAGGACTAAGCAGAAAGGGAAGCTGTGGAGTTTGAGTAATCTAATGATGTGTCAAGGCTGGCTCACTGATTATAATAAATGTGCTAGTCTGGTGTGGGATGTTGAGGGAAGCTGCGGCCATGTAGGATACATGAAATGGGTGGGAGTATATGGAAATGCTCTGTACTTGCCACTCAATTTTGCTGCGACCTACAACTGCACTTATTAAAAAATAAAGAAAAAATGGACAGAAAAAGAAAGAAGAGCCGATCCTAAGAGAAATCCAAACTGGGACCACAGAAGGATGTGACTTTTACCTGTGACACAGAGACAGAGTCCAACCACAGCGAGTACATAGCCCAGCACCTGAGTGATCAGTATGGCAATGGTGAAGGAGGTCATCCCAAAAGCTGCGGGGCGAGAAGGACATGACAGAGCTGTGTTCAGAGTATCACTCGCTACTACTTGAACTTGATGCAATCAAGACTGAGATCCTAAGACCCAAGATTAACTCTGTGGTTCCTTGTCAGATGAGATGGGAGACGGTTTTCCAGTGATCTGAATCTCCTACACACGTGTCAGCTCCAGATTCACAGACTCAGCAGCTTTTTTCTTACCAGTAATTTAAACAGGAATGGCAGCTTTAACCCAAATCTCAAAACAGTGCTGCTTTGACCATACCTGTGCGTTTCACAGCATGAATGGCTATTACGCACGGCTTCTCCACGTGCACACAAAATTACGCTGGTGGAGAAAGCGACAATGCAAACATGTGATTATAAACACCATGACTGCTATGTTGTACCTCCAGAACATCTATGATTTTATAATGAATTAACATCTTTCCAATCTATAGCAAGCCAAGAGCATCTAAAACCCAGAGTCAAATGTGACCCTTTAGTAATAACAAGAAAAATGTTAGTGTGGAGAAAATGATACTGATTATGTTAGGATAGCCATACTATCTTTAAAACTTACATTGTCAAGGTTTGCCAATAACTAAAATAAGTATTTCACTCTTCGTGATTTATAATGCCATCTCACAGAGCTAATTTTTTTGATGCAGAGGCTTAGCAAAAGAAAAAGTGTGCTTACTATCAACTTCTAAATACAAAAGCTCGAATTAGAATATGCAGATAATCATTAAAAATTATATAGCATAATTTAAATGATGTTACTTGGTAACAAAAATGTTTTCATATCAAATATTAAAATCATTTTTCACAAAATAATTAACTACCCTGAAGATCTAAGATAATCTTAAAATCAATCTGTATGCCCCTAATAGAAAATCTTTTAATAAACCAACTTCTACTAGTTATTAAAAAAATACAAGGGTATTTTCACCAAAAGTGTTATAATTTTTAATGAAAGAGGTTAGTAAAATTATGCTGTATGAATACCTACCTGTCATAAATACACTGTACTGAAGTAATATTAATATCCCTGTAGAAATTACAATGAAACCAAGTCCAAAAGAATTCTTTATTGAATATTCTCCTGTAAATAAATAAAAGTATTTAAAATATTTATGAGATGCCAGATGCATTATGAGATTCTTACATACTTCCTATTCTTGATGAAGTTAAAGTATTTAACTTACTAAACATTTTAATCTCAGCACCACTCTGATAAACTGTGCAATGTTTAAAAGTGTTTCCCCCAAATTTCATGCAAAATGAGCATTTTTTAATTACTTAAGATCAAACTTAAGAATCTAAATCTCAACGTGTATGTCTCAACACGGACTCCTTGAATTGGCACAACCTCCCCAATTCCCTTACAGAATCCCAGATGAGAAACTCTGTAGTCATCGTTTTCTAGGATTCCCTTCACGCACTATATTCAGTGTGTCCCAAAGCCTAACTGAATCAACTGCTCTTTCAAGTTGTCTTCTGCATTCTTCTGCATTCCTCTGCATTCCTTTCCTCCCCATGCACTTCCTAACTCCAGAAACAAACAGAGCTGCCAAATTTATGTCCTACACATCATACTAGTAGTCTTCTGAAGAAACCACAGTGGCATCCTGCAGTCCACCACTTGGTGTGCTAGCCTGTCCCTACATTTCTTCTCCACGTGCTACTTCCACATCTTGGCGGAAGAAGTTTGCCTCCACAGTGGCTGAATGCTGGTCCTAATGACACTCCCAACCCCCAGGCCCTGGAATCCATGAATACTGCCTTATATGGCAAAAGAGTGAGTTACAGTAAAGATCTCCAAGGAGCACTTTCTCCTGGATCATATTAACGGGCCCTCATTCCAGCGACAAGTATTCCTGTGAGAAAGAGTCAGAGGGAGATCTGACACAGACACAAAGGAGAAGACATCGAGCTGAGGAAGTGGCGATGTGAACATGGAGGCAGAGACTGGAGCAAAGCTGCCACAAGCTAAGGTATGTCTAGGATTGCTGGCAAATACCAGAAGCCAGGAGAAGCAGGGATTCTCCCCTGGGGCTGTGAGAGGGGGTGTGGCCCTGCTGATACCCTGAATTCAGACTTAGGGCTGAGGTGGGAGAGACTTCTGGTGTATGAATCCACTCTGTGTGCCATAACCTGCTGAACAGGCCTGCCTAGGAAAACACTGCCCCTCCCCCAGCCCTGACACTGCATGCCCTCCTTTCACCAACCCTGCAGCCCTCCACAGTAATCATGTCTTACCTGGGATGAAAAGAATGGCTCCAACGATGACAACTAAAGTGAGCAGCAGTCCGGCAATAAGGAAAAGAATGATTTTCATACTTGTACAGTTGGATTTATATTTAAGTGCTTAAAAAGAAACAGAGAATTACGTGAAACAAACTGCAAACAACTCACTATAACTGAATAACTTCTGAGGAACAACTTCATACTGTCAAGTCACCTCACATGTTGTTGATAAGCCAACAGATAACAGGCTTATGTCAGGAGAAACGCGGCTGTTGAATACGCAGGTGATACTTAGGGCTCCTAGCCCCGGGGTTTTAAGAATGAAGACACTGGGACATCAAGCTTTCTCTGAGGAAGCATTTTTAAACTGTTGGGCAATGTAAGTTTTTGTGTGTAGGCTGCTCTGTGCATTACAGAATAGTAAGCAGAATCCCTGGACTCTGCATGGTGAGAGCCAATAATGGCCCTGCAGTTATGTCAAGTGTCTTTAGACACTGTCAATATCCCCAGATGGGCAAAATCACCTCAGACTGACAACACATTAATGCTGATGGGAAATAACTGGTTAATTAGCAATATGGAGAAAAAGAGAAACTCTACCTTATATAAGACTAAACATCTGGATACCTGCATATTTTGTTTTGAAAAAGAGGCTAGAATAAATATTAAGCAAAGCACACCCTTGTGAAATACGGAGAAAAATGCTTACAATTTTCAAGTAAAATACTTTAATAGAAATAAACTGCAAAAACTTAGAAGGATTCATCATACTTGTTTTTGTTTCTGATTTTAAGTTTATTGTCACGTATCTGACACACTCACTGAAAGACTACTGCCATGAGTAAGCCTAAAACATTATTTCCTTTACTACCTATTGACCTTTTTTGTTCGATTAAAATTAACATTTCACTGAGAGATTATTAAAGGTAACTTAAAACCTGGCCGAGTAGCAGACAGAAACAGTGGGAACAATTGCAAATCTGCTGTGTAGCATCCACGTGCAGACAGTATCCATCTAAGTCATCACTGAGTGACTGTAGCAAAGGGAAAAATACTTCAAGTATTATAGTTTGCATTTACTTTTCCATCAGTAAAATGATGAACAAATATAAATACAGTAAAATCAAACGCTTCATGACTTAAGTGACCATGACAAAAAGAAGGTATACTGCTGGCACCTGAAGATTTTTTGAAATCTCTACCTATCCATGCTGTAGACAATAGCCTCAACTGTAGTCACTGCAGGAGAAGACAGAGGCCAAAGCAACAATTACACGTGATGCTGAGTAGCAGAAATTCCCACGGACCAGAGAAGAAATCCACAGTAATCAGAAAGTATTGCTACGAAGTTTTACTTGATCTGTTACCTGATCTGGCCCTGGAACTAGCATGACTACTTCTCACTCATATCCCTGCCTCCTTACGAGGTACAGAATTCTTACAGCTCCACTATTTTCTAGGCTCAAATCCCACCTAGAATGGAAGTCAGCACATAGGTCATAACAGGCACAGATGTGGGAACAGATTCACGTCTTTTTAACACCCTCTACTGTATATTGTTTTCTAAATAGAGCTTCAAAGTACTGCAGATAATGCTGTTTCAAATGAACATCACAATCAATCCAACATTCCTAAGAGGCTCTTTCAGATTTAATTTGATATATAAAAGAAACAATAAGATCAAGCATCAAGGATTTCAAGTATAGTATACTTTCATGCAAAAAGGCTGACATGTCATTTTTAAAAAGAAGAGTTGGAATCTCATATAAAATTCAACTTCTTTAGGCTCAGAAGAGCTAGTACAGTTGAAAATGCCAACAATAGCAACAAGAGTAAAACCCCACAAAATCCCAGTATGGCAGCGTTCTACCACAGCGTGGACTTTCCCCTTTGAGAAGAAGCACAATGTATGTTGCAAGTAGCTTTCATTCCTGTTAGTTGGTTCAAGTACTATTCATTTTCAAGGCTATGTTGAACTTTCCTTTATATGAAGCAGCCATTTCGAAGAAATATATTAGTGAAGTCTGCTTAAGAAATGACAAACAGTGAAAGAGCATCTCCATGCTTTCTTTAGACAACCTTTCTTTTTTTTTTTTTTTTTTAAGACAGGGTCTCGCCATGTAGTCCAGGCTGACCTCCAACTCATGGTGATCTTCCTGCCTCAGCCTCTCGAGTGCTGGGATTACACACACCTGGCATACACAACCTTTGTAAAGCATCTCTTTTAGCTCATTTTCTTTGCTCACAATTGCCACCTTGTAGCATGCCCCACAGCAAGTGTGGGACATGTATCTTGTTAGTCCAACTGTCAGTTTTCTCAGTGACAATGAGATGCTGAAAAACCCAATAATCTCAAGGGCATTTCAGTAGCGATTTTCTCCTATTCTTTAAGTGGGTTCATCCTTATTTATCAATCATTACATGTGACAAAGAAAATAAATCCAAGCAATTCCCCAAGCACTAGTATTAAGATAAAAATAATTTAATGTATGCTTAACAGTGTGTTCTTATCAAACGTTCTGGTATGATTTTTCTGACTGATAAGCAAGACATTTATGTAATTTAAGAAGTCTGCATGCTTTTAAACATGCCCCTCAGCTCAAACTATTCAAATCAATGCACAGAATAAAATACATGAGAATAATAGTATTTACATTTTTCACAAAAAACTTAATAACCTTAGTGGTGTCTGATCAAGAATACCAAACATCAAGGGAGACAATATAACATTTTTATCAACAAATTAAGAAATCTAAAATATTGCCTCTTTTATTTCAGAATACATATATGCTGTTTAAGTTCAATATAATTTCAGAGAATATAAAACAATTAAATCTAGCAGGCTACGTTTCAGAAAAAATATGTTAGCTTGGTTCATTTCTTTGTTCTATAAATACTTACTGGGTATCTATAATGTATCAGGCCCTTCAGTCCAAATGAAGGGACAAGTAGGTTACTTTACTCAATAACAGTTGATTGACTACTATGAACCCATGTGACAATCACTATTCTAATGCTAACCATGCACAAAAAGGCAAGCAGAAGGCCTGTCTCAAAGCCTTTAAACAGTGAGTGTGTGAGTATGTGTACCAGGCTCAGGGGGTGAAGAGAGGTAATATTCTCAAATCTTTCCCAGTTAAGTAAAAGGTACAGTTCTCTGCCAGTCTAAGAAAGGTCTTTTATGTATTAAAATTTTAAAATCTATGTGAATGAAACAAGGATATGCCCCATTGGTCCACCTGAAGAAAGAAAGTGCTGATGTTATGGATGCAATTTTCCAGTCTCTTTGTGACTAACGCAGAGCACATACAAAATAGACTGCATGTCGAGGCTGACGAAATCTAGTCAAATACCAAGTCTATGTGGGGGTAATATAAAATCTACCATGTTAAGTGTTCACGATTGGATTTTACATGTCCATATAGACTCATGCAGTCTACCTAACAAAATCCAAACTTCAACACTTGCTCAGCCATGACATTCACAGCCCCCAGCCAAGGGATTTGGGAGTGAGCAAGAGGTGAGACACTTGCCAGAGAGAGGAGATGCCTATCAGATTAAGAATAAATCACAAATGAAGACAAATATTTGATTTAATTTACTATTTTCAGATAACTCTAAGAAAGTTATTTAGAGATCTTTTGGTACTCTGTTGAGCTGCAAACAAATTACATCTTCAATACATGACAAAAAACATCAAATTTTTAATTTGAATTTTAAAAATTATTTAAATCACTATTTAAAAATATTTAACACATTCATTTAGAGCACACATACACATAAACGAAAGATCTGTAAAACTCTACTCAATACCCAATTTTCTCTGATGAAACAATGCTGTCAAAGTTAATATGGACTAAACAGCACATTCCCTGTTTATAGGACCTAGAAACAGAAGGGTTCACGCTCTGCGTGGCAAGTATTTTGAATATAAATAAAGAGGATGTCCAGTGGCCTGATTTCCCTTGCCTGGTTCTAAATAACTATGGTCTCACGAAAGGTTTCACAGTTTTAGAATATATGCAGAAGGAGGAAATGTCTGAATTTGGAAAGAGTCAAAGAAGCAACAACTATATTTCCATAAAAGACTAAAATGCTGAGGTGTAGTTTTGATCAATTCTTCCTACAATAAAATCGGTGGGTAACCACATGATTTAATAATAGAATGTGGTCATGTTGGACGAGACCAAGGGAAAGCACTGGAAGTTCAAGATGATCAAACAGAATTCACATTAAACTTAATAACAAAGTCCTATTAGCCAAATCACAAAATGATTGTAACATTTATCGGAAACATATTTTACCTTCTAGGATAGAAATTTCCAGTGTAACTTAGTGTATGTCCTCACTTCTTTGGAATGATCTTTCCTAATCAGTGAAGAAATTCCCTGCTCCATCCCTTCTTTTAAATGTGTTTTCATGGTTTAATTACTTTTATCACTAAGCTAGATTTTAGGACTTAGTAGAACCTAAAGGTGCTGCAACAGAGAATTTTTTTCCTTGAATTTGCCAATAACGATTTCCACAGGAACACCTACCCAAATACCTATGAGTAGTTACCCAAATCCTTCTGAAATAATCTTGAGGCAGGACAAGAAAGTTAGGAAAGGAAATGAAAGATACTCAGAAATAAATTATAGCAGTTCTCACGTTGTATGGCTCTGATATGCAGGAATATTAGTTAAGTTACACAAGAACTCCAATTATAACTGAAATTTCAGTTATCCCAACAGATGAACTCAGTACATACAGTACAAACTTCACTGCTCTCTCTTCAGTCCACAAATCACCAGCAGCAGACGTGCATCACAATTCGTGACCAGTCGTGTCACTTCTTTTGAAGGCCACTAGGGACTGGTCACTGCGTGTCTGTTATCTGGTTAACATACATGCATAAGCGTGCAGTTGTGCAGCTCCCCTCATCACCCAGTGACAAACCCACACACATTTTATACTGCTTACCAAAAGAGGAAACTGGGCAAGTAAGATGAATGGAAAGTGAGGATGCAGAATGTGAAATGTGAAGAGAGCACAGGGGAGTGGCAGAAGCAGCAGCTGACTGTGGGGACCCAACACAATCCACACAGGAACCTCCTGAGACGCAGTCAGAGGAACCAGTGAAGGTGAACTCACTGGCACACAAGTGAGCAAAGTAGGAGGCCCAGGCCCTGACCAGGAGCCTCCTACAAAGGCACCAAAAGACAAGTTAGACTCATCAGGAACAGAGAGCGGACACAGGCCGCTCCTCAAGGGACTGACAGGTCAGGAGGGCTCCAAACCCAGGGGCTTTAAGCACTTGCTTCCGCATCTCAAGCATTTAGCCCCGTGGCCAGCAGTCAGCAGGCACCCTACTGTCAACGGGTATTAGCAAAATAAATAAACAAACTAGGCAAATCTTCTGCTTTAGAATTAACAGTTACATCTACTCTGGGTTTTCAACTATATATAGGTTCATCCTGCATGGAAAGAAAATTCTTGAGATGAATTCAAGATGGGGAAAGATACAGTGTAGTAAACACAACTGTTCATATCCCAGCACTGCCAGAAAACAGCTGGTCACTACGGTCAAACTGCCTAAGTTTCTTATTTATAAAATGGGAATAACAATACTGCCTGCATCCCGAGTTCCTGGGAGACAGAAATGTGTTTTGAGGCATAGAATACTTTGCACAGTGCTAGTCCTACTGAACAAGCGCTGTACAAATATTTAGCTACTATTATGAATCCTTTAAATGTGAGCAAGGCTGGGTGAACCATGAACAGAGGTTCCTCTTACACACTTACACACACACACACACACACACACACACAAATGCACTTCCTTGTTTAAAATTAGCCACAATAAATTCCACCAAAATATTTCTCTAAGTTCATAGAGACATGCCTTAAAAAATGACTAGCAGAAAAAATACAAAAAAGAACATCCACACTCAATAATACAGAAATGAAATTTTCAGCCATCAAATGAGCAAAGATTTTAGAATAATAATAATATAATGTCAGAAATGTGAGGTGGAAGACAGATATTCTCCTCTGCGCTAACAGTACCTGATACAAAGATCCTGGAACACTTTTTAAAATGGGAATCCAGAGCCTTAAGACATCTCTGCATCTCTAGGCTCACAAACCATTAACAAAGTTACTTTCATAGTATCAAAACATCTGGAAACAGCCGTAATATCAAACACCAGGAAAGTTAAGTAAATTGTAGTACACATCTGTAACAGTAGAACACAAGCAGCTATAACAAGATTTCTGAAAACACAGGAAAAATCAAGATGTACAATTATACAAAATGAGTACACCTATGATTTCATTTTTAAGAGAGAGAGGGAGACAGACAGACAGAAACACAGACACAGACAGACAGACAGTGGGAGGGGGGTGGGGAAGGGAGAGGCAATCAGAAAGGGAAGCAGAAAATTCAGTAAATACATCAATAGTTTATTTCTAAGTTTTGAAACTGCAGTACATTATTTTCTCTTTAACTTCCTATATACTATACAACGTGTTCTTAACTGTTGTGAACTGAGCGTGGTGCTGCATGCCTGTAATCCAGGAGGCTGACGCAGGAAAATCACAAGTTTGAGCCCAGCCTGGGCTATCTAGAGATTTAGTGAGCCCCTATCTCAAAATCTAAAATAAAGAAGGGGGGAGGCGGGGATCTAGTTCAGTGCAATGGGCCTGGGTTCAACACCTAGTGCGAAAAGAATTATTAGGTACAGCCAGCCTTCTGTATCTATGAGTTCCACATCTATAGAGTCAATTCACTGTGAATTGAAAATGTTAAAATTAAAAATTATGAGCTGCACATTTATAGACCCTTTTCTTATCATTATTCTGGGAACAATATAATTTAACAACAATTTACATACTATTTACATCGTCTGAGTTACTATAAATCATCTACAGCTGATTTAAAAGTACAGGAAGATAAGCAGAGGTTGTATGTAAATACCATACATTTTATATAAAGGAGTCTAGGATCCATGGACTCCTTTGTTATCTGTGAAGGTCTCAAAATCAATTCCCATTGGATATGGACAGACAACTGTATCACCTTTTAATTTAGAAAAAGCAGCAAAGCTTATTTTGTAAAAATATGGCTGACAGAGAACAGAGTCACTCCTGCTTCATTCCACTAAAAATGATTTCACTAATGATGATGTCATAATCAGCAAACTTCTATTAATCCAAATGCAACAAATCATACTAATATGAAATAATTTTATGATCTTAAAAAAAAAAGGCCATTCCCTGTTCAAATCACATGACTTAACCCTTAAAGCTTGGGTCTGCCAAGATGGTTAAAGCTTTCCCTAACATCAGTGATGACAGAGTAGATTCTGAAGCTGTACCACATTCCTTCTCTTGAAATAAAAGGCTTACTGAAATTCTAAGGTAATTTCCAAAATAAATCTAGACACTGTTTTGAAGATAAGAGTTGTGAAATGTCTTAACAATTGCCACTGTCAGCTAGGTCTTTGTTCTCCCTATTTTCCTTTTAGACACAAGTTTAGAACATTTCTGAAATCGCTAGGCATTTCCAGAGTACTATACATTGGGAAAAGCTCTAGAAATATATAAGCCATAATCTTTTACATTTTTACATACCAGTGAGGATATACACAGCTTAAATTCTGAGGAAAAGTAAAATTCAGGCTGATCTACTACAATATTTCCCTATATTTTGCTAAATTTTTCTGCAGAATAAATTAAATCAGTATTATATACTCCTTGCTGGTACAGATATTTGCTGGTCTTCAACGACTATTTCAAGGTGCTATTAAGTAGAGTGGGGAATAAATCTTATATTTTAAAAGTTTAAACTGAAACAACTGAACTTCACTAATTTAGTAAGTTTCTTTCACCAAACTGGTATGTAACTGTGGTGGAGTATAAACATTAACCACAACGCATATAACCTATTTCCCTTGTAATGACAATTCTGTGCTATTGATGGTAAGTCTGATACAGCATCAAGATTTGCCCTCAGAGGTTTGGTTACATGATTATCACAGCAAAGCGAGACCAAAGAACACAGCTCTCCTGGGGCTGCTCCCCTTAGGGGCTGCAGAACTGCACACTGAGGATGAGAAAACCTGGTGCAAAGGGGGCTCATCCAAGGGTGAGCGGAGGTCTAGAGAGTTCACACTGGGAGAAGGAAAAGGGCAAAATCCTAAAGTTCGAGAGTACAACGTTCTTTCTTAACATTAATGTAAGCTGTGACCAGCTGTTTACCAAATAAAATGGTGTGTGTGTAAATGTGCTCAAATATGAAAATGCTACATGAGTTGAAGGTGTTATTAGTAGTAGTCCTACTAGTCATTCTTAAGAGATATGAAAGTCACAAAAACAAAAAAGGATCTTCACAGAAGTTAAAATGAACTGCAGCAAAATATGAATGACAATATACATTTCAAGGAGACTACTGATATTCAAACTGTATTTTATTCATCAAATTAACACTTCCTAACACAACTTAAATATTTCAGTAAGATCACTTCCAATTTCATCACCAAAACAAACATAAAATATAGAAATACTTACTTAAAATACCAAATTGTCCCCAGAACAGAAGTATAGCCACAATTGGGAAAATAACAATGAGAATATTTTCATTTCGAGAAAACCATGAAACTGAGGAGAAAGAAAACAAAAATCACAATTATTATTTACCATAATCACTTAAAATCATGCTAATGGCTTTAAGCGTATATTTTTATTATGTAGACAGAAGATAAAAATAATTAAAGCTATGGCCTTAATTTATATACACACATATAAACAGAATTACACATGTAAAAATGTACCTGTATAACAAGTTTCATTTGGGAAAGAAAAACTACAATTACTTGAGTGTTTTTCAGCACATTTCTTTTAACTTACGTTGGACAGAAGCAGCCTGTACCCCACAGCAGCTGGAGGCACAGCTCTGCAGCCACTACCTGGGTTGGAACCCAAGTCTAACTCATGAGCTGTGCACCTTCAGATAACGTCTGAACACTTCTGTTCCTCAGTATTCTTTCACGGGTATAACTCAGAACCCACCCCCCAAAGGACTGCTGCGACGATTAACGAAGTTAATACATGCAAAGGGCTTGAAGCAAAGGTTGGCAACTTACCCAGTGCTCAGGAAATGTTAACTGTAATTAGTATAGTGTATATTGGATGCCTGTATGTGTAAAGTGACTGGAATTTACCTTCATCTACCCATGAAGTATCCCTCTGAAGATCGACTCAAGGAACATAAGTGAGCAAACCCTTTCTACCATTCTCACCTCTCCTGTGACTGTGACTGAGACCATGACACATGAGCCCAGCCTTTTTCAAATTGACAGGACTTATTCTTGAATAGTTAAGACTTCAGAGGAACCATTTACATGTAAACATGAGGCACTTTAGGTTATTAAGGAAGCTGTTATTAAGTAGGTCACATGTTACTTAGAAGATGGAAATGTAACTACTCCCATATAAAGGTAATTGAGATATTAAGACTTCAAATATGCTTTATTGAGAACTTTTAAAAAATTAATTTCAATCGCATCTCATAAATCCTTAAAACTATAATTTTAGCTATGAGACTTCTTCTCTAACAATAAAGCCAAGTAAACACACTGAAAGCATTTCGAAGTTTGCTTGTACAGTGGGGCTATGCTGTCTGAAGAGCCCTTTTGAGTACAGTCTCAACAAGCACCACATTCCTCTGAAATTAGCACTGTGCATTCCAATCCTCTACTGCTCTGCCCCTCAGAGTCAGCCTGTGAGGAACTTCGAAGGGTCACTCCACACTGACAGCCGTGCATTTCTTGTATTAAGCTTATAATGTTAAACCCTGATGAAATGCTTACAGTAATCCCCAGACTCTAACAACATTATAAATTCTATCTTGGTGATATTAGCTTTTCAGAATCTATTGCATTACCCTATCCATAGTAGAGGCTTAAATACTTTTTGCAGGTGAAGGTTACAATAGTCATAAAACAGTTTATTGAATAAGTGGAACATAATTGTTGATGCTCCTTGGTTGCAGAACTCTTCTAAGAGAGATGTTTTGGGGTACTTTGAATAAATACCTTAAATTCCAACTGGAAAACTCAGTGCCATACCAAAGAAAATGCACTTCAATTTAGCATAAAATCCTACCATTAAAAAAATCTGTGCGCTGTACTTAGGTTTTCATAGCTAATGCCCAAAGGACTTGGTAAAAGCTCTATGACCTAATAACTTTGCTTAATCAGCTTATTTTTCCTTACCTATTCCTCTATTAGTTTGCTTTGGGTTCTGCGCCTTAACTCTTAAAATACTGCTATCATGTAATTATTAACTTCTTATAGCTGAGGAAACTGAGGCATGGTGAATGAAGGGTTGTAACTATCTTATATTTTCGTGTCTCAAACTCATTCCCCCTATCTCCGTACCTCAGCCCCTACCAAATCTCCTCTCCCTCAAATTTCTGCCTATCAGCAGTGGTGAGTCTAACACAGAAAACCCTTGGAACTAGAGTTGACTCCTTGGTTTCTCCATTCAACATCTAGATGGGCAGCCAATCCTGCCAGCTCTACCTTCAAATATAGGCAAAATCTGATCTCAAGTTCAAAAGGGGCTGACCATGAAATGTTCTTTGATCTGACCTCTGTCCTTACACAGTAAAACAATCTTATACTATAATAACATAAATGTATTAATAAAAATAAGAGGTACAGATTCAGTGCAAGGTACCATGGTTAGGACTCCTTCCCAGGGCACCTGAAGGTCCAGCAAGAAGCAGTGCAGGATCCTGGAGCTTGAGGACCGGAGACAGTCCCTTGGAGACAGTAAGAAAAGGCCTCTGAGGAGAAGCACGGGGACTGACATGTGGATGGCCACATAAAGCCAGGGAAGAAGATGCTAAAGGAATGACAACTTCAAGGAGCTAAATGATAGTCCCTGTGGCTGGAATTCTGGTACAGAAGATCAGATGGGAAGGGTTTTCTGGGGTGAGGTCATGTTGGGTCCTAGCTACTTGTTAGCAGAGTTTGGATTCTATTTTAAGAGCAATTACAAGTAAATGGAAGGCTCAAATAGGGAAGGAAAATGGCCTGACCCATTTAAAATCTCATCAGTCACATGCACAGTGGATGATGGAGAAAGAGGCCCTTTCAAAAGCGAGGGCAGCCGTGGCCAACCAGTGCTGTGCTAAGTTCAATTTTACTCACTGTTTTTATGATGTCACTGGGAAGTGCTCCTAAGGAAGATAACCAGAACGTGGAAACCAACACCATCTGCGATGGCTTAAAAGATCGGGGAAACTTCACTCTAGAGAATAGATTTGGGAGAAATACTACCTTTCTTTGTGATTGAAAGATTACAGGATAGCAAGTCCTGCCTCAAAGGCAGGAAAAACTGGAACTGCCTAATCACAGAGTTGAGATCTTTGGGATGTAACAGGGTCTTCTCCTGCGATCCTTTAGGTCAATGGCCAGCTAACTGGGGTCTAACAGAAGTAACTTGATTTCAGATGGCAAGACAGACTAGGTGAGTACTTGATGACCACAAGATTCTATGCAGAAATAATGGGAAATATAAGAGGACATCTCAA
The DNA here is from genome assembly GCA_004026905.1 of Hystrix cristata. Classification (NCBI taxonomy): domain Eukaryota; kingdom Metazoa; phylum Chordata; class Mammalia; order Rodentia; family Hystricidae; genus Hystrix; species Hystrix cristata. The sequence goes on along the minus strand of PVJO010017021.1, from coordinate 16,102 downwards.
CGAGAAAGACTGAGGTTATACAACAAAAAATATTACCGTCTCAGTAACTCAAGTGGAACTTATCACCCATGGATTTATTCAATCTTCACAGACTCTGCCCTCTCATCATCACAGCAAGACTTTCCCATGTCCCTTTCTTAAGTATGGGGCATGGGCAGCATACCCATAATTCTCTCAGTTAAAGTCACTGTGCAGACTTCTGCTTAGCTTTAGCTCCTATCACTGACAGGTGTACTACCTTTCTAATTTTTTATGGTGGAAAAAATTGAGAATCACTGAAGTAAATATCTGCGAACCAACCGAGATGGTAAGACAAAAAAGAACAATGCTTTATATAAAACTGCTTAGATGTCCATTAAGCTGTTGATGTGTTAAGGTTAGTACTATCAGGTGAGGCTAAGTCTTTCCTCGAGGTTAGCCTGAGACAGGATACTTCTCTAAAATCCTTTGTGCTCTGAGCGTCTATGGTACTATGAAAATGAAATAGCCACAAATTGGACTAAAAAGAGCATCAGGTATCTTTCCACTTCAGGATTAAAAAGATAATCCAAGGGCATTGACACCCATTCCACTGAAGCCATGGAAAGCCGCAACTTTCCATCATACTCCTCCTCTAGTAGAGCTGCCCTCCCAGCACTTGAACTGGTATTTTAAAGTAAAATCATAATAGCTTACACTTTTAGTATAAATTTTAAGCTTCCAGGCACCGAAATAATAACAAATTTTATCAATACTATTATTTACAGTTAGTATTTGATCATTTATGGAAGTAATAGGAACCATATACTATAACAGTTTCAGGCAGAGAGGTCTAGGTTAACATCCTGGCTGTGACTCAGCCCTTACAGCAGAGGGCAAACTTATGGGCGGGTGCCTTAGGGCTAGTTAAAGAGTCAAAAGGGAGAGTTTGCTTTCTGTATGTTAATCAGATTACCTGGGGCCTTCCAGAATTAGTCCCTGCCTTTATCTCCTTAACTGTTGGAATGTAGCTGCTTTTATGTTTAAAGTCTGAGGAGGCCTTTACCCTATCTTTTCCCTACCTACAGGGACCCCTGTCCCTACATTCCCCCCTCTGAGAAAAAAAAATCCAACTTCTGTTGGAGAACTGGGAGAAGACCGATCTGGCTTCTTAGAGCTGAATGGGGTTGTAGTTGGGGCACAGCAGATAGGAATCTTTAGCAGGGAGGTTTTGTCTGACGTGCCTGGACAGATGTCTGGCAGCTTTATGTCAGGTTTCATCTGTGTGACCACTTGGGGTTTGGCAGCCTCTAGGCAAAGAAAACAGAAAGTTTTATCAAAAGATTAAAGACATGTATGACTAAAAAGCCTGAGCAACAGGATGGAAAGGTAGACGGGGTAAGGACCCATGTTAGATATATGTTCTAATAACAGTAACTAGCTGGCCCTTAGGATTTTTAGCAAGGGTCAGTGATTGGAGATTTCCCTGTATGTCTGTCGTAAATTATTATTTATATCTCTAGCTATGTCCTCTTACTGTTGGATGTTCAAGACCAAGTTTAGTTGAGACCCTTGTCAATCATGATTTATTTTCCCAATATGTCTCAAGGTCAGTCTTTAAATAAGCATCCTGAATCTCTTTTGCTTCCCCATGCACTAAATGATACGAGCCGCACCTACATCCCGGAGTTCTTGGAACACAGGATGTGACATACATGAAGCAGTTGGCGTAAATTAAGGTCACTTTCCTCTTCTTATTGATACTGCAATCACTTCCTTGGACTCAGGGACAATCTTGGTTATCACTGAATCCAGCGCCTAGCACGGTGCTTCATACCTAGGAGGGACTCAGTAAATCTTTGTTAAGAGAAAAACTATCTTATTCATGACTCAAACAGTCCTGTAATAGGGACGGCATCCTCATTTTACTGACAAAAAACCAGAGGAGCAGACAGATTTTCTTGTTTTCACAAGCTAGAAAATGTACAGAAAAACAGCCTTGTAAGTTCAGATCCTGTACTTTTTCCACAGTACTATACTACAGACTCACACAATGAGTGTATTAAACCACGTGTTATAGTGTTTCCACATATTCAGTCCCAGTGCTCCAAAGAAGGGTGCAACAAATGTGTGACATCACTTATATTCTACTAAGTGGAATTCAACTACCTATGGAGCATTTTCTATGTCTCATTTACCCTATATTTGCAAAAAAAAAAAAAAAAAAAAAAAAAAAAAAAAAAAAAAAAAAAAAAAAAAAAAAAAAAAAAAAAAAAAAAAAAAAAAAAAAAAAAAAAAAAAAAAAAA
>PVJO010017021.1:0-13737 GCA_004026905.1 Hystrix cristata | reverse complement strand
CCATCCCATTTAACCTTTTTATTCACGGGAATATTTTGTTTCTTTTCCTCCCCAGGCAAAAATGGTTGCAAAGTAGTGACACCAGATCATTGCAAGAAGTAGAAAAATTAGATTATTCTTTATGTTATTGATAAAAAAATGTAAAATGGAAATGCCACCTTTGAAAACTTCACAGTTTCTTTAAAAACTAAGTATATACTTATGATACAACCCAGGCAAATTATCCCAGAGAAATAGTAAGTATATCTAAATAAGAACCTATATACAACTGTTCACAGTAGCTTTATTTGTAGTAGTATAAAACTGGAAATGACCAAAATGCCCTTCAATATATGAATGGTTCAACCAGTTGGAATAAACCCTTACATGGACTATTAGTTTTTAAAAAATCAATGAAAAAAACCAAATAGCTTTTGATACATGCAACAATTTGAGTAGAGCTCAAGGGCATTGAGCGAAAAAGTAAATCTCAAAAAGTCGCCTACTGTAAGATTCAGTTCATACAACATTACTGAAATGACAAAATTTCGCATAAGAAGGACAAACCTGTGCTTGCCAGGTTAGGAAGAGCTGGAAGAGGGGTCTGTGACTATGAAGGGTTAGCATGAGGGAGATGTCTGTGCTTCCAGAATAGGTCTATATCCTGGTTGCAGTAACTATATATAGTTACACAAATACACACAGGGTGAAACCTTTCAAATGCACTGGACCACTGTGAACTCCTCAATCTTGAAATTCTGCTGTAGTCATACAACACATAAACATTGGGGGACGGTGGATGAAGGGCATAAAACTTCATCTTTGAATCTTCCTGAGAATCAAAAATTATTTCAAAAAATAAAAAGTGGGTGTAAATTCCAATGTATCAAGCCTCTGGCACAATTTTCTACATTCACAATAATGCTTTCTCACTTTAATGGCCCAAAAAGTAAGACTATCTCATATTTCTACAGAGTATTTTGAAAACAAAGGAAAATAAAGCAATCACACACAAAATTACAAACTTGGTCTTCATCTCAGAAACTGGCATTACTTTCACTTTCATTTTCATTCTGTCTTGTCTTGTAAGTCTTGCAAGTTTATCAGTTTTATCTTACAAGTTTATCAGTTTTCCTCTCAGTGACCTACATTACTTCCAAAATTACAGTTCCCCATGATTTGTTCTTATTCCCACAAAACTACACATTCTCTTGGAAAAATCTCAACCAGGCATTAGATTATCTCCCTTCAGTCACTCACAGTGCACGTGACTAATAAGACCCCTCCTGAAATGTGCGCACTTAAAAAAGAAAGCTTCTTAGTGCCCAATAATAGCAATAGTAAAAATTATAAAGTAAATGAGATTCCTGAGCCACCCCACCCATTCCTCCTTGCACACAAATCTCTCTCACAACACTCCAGGCAGGTTTAGCAACTGGTCATCTCAGAAAATAAACACCCCAGGAAAACAAGTAATGTTTGCAACACATGTGAGTTTTCAGAGGTCTTACATATGGACTCTCATTTGACAGTCATTTGATTCTGTAAAACACCTGACAGCAAGTATCTATTTTCATCCCCTATTTCAACCATGAGGTAACTTGGACTCCACAAAGTAACTTCTCAAAATCAAATAAAGTTGCTGAAGAGAGTATATAATTCAGGTCTCCTGATGGCCAATCCTAAGCAATGCCAAAATGTTCATCAAACTAAACACCCATTCCTGACCTGGTAACATATATTTTATAACAGTAAAAGCTGGAAGAACAGAAGGAAACTAGTTGATTCAACTCAACTCTCATCCCATTCTAGAGGAGAGGTTCCAAAAGTGTAGTCAGTGACAAGACCAGTAATATGCCTGGTGATTCAAAACAGAAAGTCAGAATAACCTTGAATATAGTTAATGAAATCCTCTAGCACAGCAAGAAATAGAAAAAGAGACTGTTTACTTGAACACAACTCATCACCCCAAGGCTGTGAGGAGAGGGCAAATCATGATGCTATAAAAAAGCCTGAATTCAATTCGGTCAAGTTGGATCCTGAGTTCCCCCACATTCTGGCCAAGGTAAAGAATGCCAAAGCAGGAAAAAAGTACAGAAAACCTCCAGGAATCATCCATGATAACCTGATCTTCTATCTCCTGAACCTTTCCCTTTCTTTGCAGAAAGGGCATGGTTGGTTTTGGCCAAACCTTGGCCACAGCAGATTACAAATCAAAACTAAACAAACAAAAGCAGAAGCTCAGAAACTAATCACCTTAAAGGCAGTACTTTTGATGGCAGCAGACAAATGTAGAATCGGTGACCCTGGTATCAATCACCCAAATAGAGTATGCAGTCCTCAGAACAAATGTTTGATAATCACACAATATTCAAATGAACAAAGAGTAAATGAGTTTTACTGCAATTAGAAGAGTAAATAAGATAGAACTTGTGATCTTAAACCTGCTAAACATTATATCAACATTTATTATTATAGCCTGCTTTTTTGGGGTCAAAGGCATTCCTAATCCTATTTTGCCCATTCCCTAATATGGTCAGGTATAGCAGGAAAAATAGAAACGATTCTTTTATAGAAGTTTCACTTTCTTAGTCTGTGTTCTGTATCTATAATACAATACCCAAGACTGGGTATGTTATAAAGAAAAGAGCTTTATTTTGCTTCATGCTTCTATGGCTGAAGAGCCTAAAAGCATGGTGCTGGCATCTGCTTGGCTTCTCATGGAGGATCTTGCATTGTGTCATAACATGATGAAGGACAGAACAAACAGTGACCATGCGCAGAGAGTGCAGGCATGAGGAACAGACTGGCTTTCTAACAACCGACTCTCTGCAGGACTAACCCACTCCCTCAAGAAAGGCCATGATCCCTCTTACAGACCTAATCACACATTAAATGCCCCACTTCCCAACACCTCCACAGTGGCATTCAAATCCCAACATGAGTTCCAAAGGGGACACACTACATTCAAACTTCAGCACTTACCCATACGGTACTTCACTTCTACAACTGTTTCTCCTTCTCTGCTTAATTCTGTTACTTCACACGTGTAGTTTCCTACTTTAACATCATCCTTACTCATCTTCAAAGAGGCGTCTCCTTTTAGTAATTTTGAGACTGTGATTTTTGCACTTGGAAAGTTCGAGCTTGCAGAAGACCTGTTTTGATTTCCATCGTAGTTGAAAATATACGTTCCATTAAATTTCCACTTTACATACATTTCCTTTGTGCTTTGTGCCCCAACATTAATAACAAAGCACGGGATGACGACAGTTTCATTACAGATGGTGTATTCTACAAATCTGGTCTTATTTAATAGGAGTTGAGCTGAACCTGGAAAAGAAAAATATTTAATTAGTTATAAAATTCTATGCTATACATTTTAGGTATATAGCAAATCCTTAAAATAGAGAACAATGCTTGAATTGTTCATTTACAAACAGTAAGCAATGAAGAAGACCAGGTAAGTGAAGAACAGAAAAAAATTCTTTTACTATTAAATTGCTCATCTGACAGACAACAGTAACTCTTTGCTTTACTCATTGGGAATAACACAAAGTACACATTACCATCATTACCATAAAACTTGGGAATAAATTCGGCAATTGTGTTGGAACACGTGGATACAGTATTCAGGTAGAGAAAGTTTTGAAGAAATCATTTCAGCCTAGTGTTGTATGTAGAAAAATATTGTCCTTACCATGGCAAAATTTTGAACAGAAAATTAAACCAAATACTACATTCAGTCTCAACTTCTATACACTTCTAAATAGAATGTGCTAAACTGATACAAAATTTATCTCTGCCCTTGTGCAGCATTTCCAAAACAAGTGGCTGGTTCTATTATACTTCAGTATACAAAGCATATCGGATGACTCAAAATCCTATCTTTCCAATAGGATTGAAAGTCTGGATACTAACAAGAAAAACATTCTCTGTGGCTATTTTTCCATTGCAAAATACAGACAGCAATAGATGTTTTGTATGCAACTCTTACAAAGGATTATATGTAACTGAATGGCATTTTCCCACCCCCACATTTCATTCAATCTACAGAACAATGATTTCTAAATGTATATTACAGGTATTTCTTCTTCTAAGAAACCATAAGCCACTCAAAAAGCCAAGAAACAAGTTGAAAGCAAGAGCAGATGTTGCTAACCGATACTGTATTCTCCCTGAACTCCTCTCAAGGGCATGAGGACCAGTAGCTACAATGCATGAGAGCACTGATTAAGTGGATGCAGGCATTCACCATTAAGGATACAGAGGAAGAGCAGTTGTCTTCCACAATCTCCACCCATTTATAAACTCTTTTACGAAAGTAGTGTGTCACTGACTTTTCCCTGAAAAATAAGAGCACTAACAAACATAAATAAAATACCAAGTTTGTTAATAGTTCATCCTTAAGGTTTCTTCCATCTACATTAGATGGAATAAAAAAAAAAGCACCTGAGATGCTATTATTCTAAGAACATAATTACTGAATAAAGGTCATATTGAATTGACTACAAGGATGCACAGTAGACTATAACCCGGATGGTGTTCAAAAACCTGAGTACCTTTTGATATAAACCTTAAGAACTTACTTTTTCTTTGCTTTGGTTTACTCTCTAAGTAAGAGGATCAAAAATGAGTGCTGGGTGACTTCATAGCACTGTGGTACGCATCAAAGGAGAAAAGATATAGGCAAATGCTTCTCAAACAACAATATATTACAAAAATATAGGGCTGTCTTCCAAAAACTAGCCAATGTGGCATTTTAATGCAATAACCTGGGCCTCATTTACCTGCTTCAGATGGTTATACTTCTGGGAATTTGCCATCTGAGTCTGGCTTGGGGGCATCCACAGCTCACCTCTTTCTACTTCTCTACATTTCTACCCAAATATTAGGAAGCCCCAGGCAAAACCTGGACTTCCAATTGCATTCTTCGAAACCTTGGAGTTGTGAATTATTTCCCCTGAGAGAGAAGCACTAAGGGAGAGAAACTATAGCAAACAAGACGAGAACAAAGGGGTGCAGACATTAGAAATACAAAGGCAGGCAAGTGTCAGAAAATAGCGTGATTCTGATGGATTCTGGTATCCTTTCCGCAGAGCACTAAGCACTAACATATCTTTTGAATTATTCGATTTTGCAGGGCCCTGTGCCTACCACTTACTGGGTTATTTTACAATTTTGTAAATTCTGGATAGCTGATGATAATGCAAATGACTGATGTCCAAAGAGATACAAATAAACCTTGTTTTTGCTACTTCCACCTGGAGGAAGATAGGAATAAAAAAAATCACATTTTACTGACTTGAGTACATTGACCAATTTTACATCTCCCAGCAAGTGCATTTCAACATTCCTGCTTGCCTATAAATATGCCTGTTCTTCCAATTTCCCTTTAATTGGATTTTGCCTTCATGCTGGTTTGCTCTTTAATTAATGATTGAAATAAAAATTTTGACATGTGTCCATTTCATATTTGTATGAGTCATTTAAAAATTATTTTTATAAGAGTGCTTTAACAATTTTTCTTTAGATAAAAGATGCAAGTGGGAAATTCAATTATGTCATAAAATTTCTGAGAAGGATCAGAAACACTTCATAATTTCCTAACTTACATTCAGAAAGTAAATTTCCTAAAGAATACAGAAAGCACTAATTTTATTGGATTATTTATTTTAATAAAATATTTCATAGCATAAGCAATTTAATTAGAATAAATACTGTCAGTAAAATTTAAGTAAAAACTGACTGACCTGGATAATGTATAATTTGAATAACCTTTGCACTAATAAGTGATAAATAAAGGTAGTCCAAATATATCACTCAAAATGTTAACTATAATTTCATCCTCTGTAAACATGTGTACAAAGCTAGTAAGAGGTAAAATTATCTGATCTGGGGTTTTTCTCTTCTGTCTGTTGCCTTCTGACGAAACAGCAGAGTGAAGAAAAGAGAGACAATATAAGGAGCAGGTGAAGGAACATAAATAACATGAATAACAAAACCCTGACTAAACAAGATATGGCAACCTAAATCAGATATTAGACAAATTTAACCAAGAGTGAGGCCAGAGTTACAGATAAACTAGCAATTAAAATAGGAAAAAAATTATATCATATGCCAACAGTATTACTGGACCTGATGACTTCCATGAAAACAGACCACCAATGAAACCATCTCAGATCATGGTCCTGACAGCCGCCATGTCACTGCAGAGGAGGCCAGATCTCTGCAGCCAGGACACACAAGTCCAGCTTGGAAATTTTAAACACACAACTAAGAGACACCAGGTATTACCTGACAGAAAACACTGTGATAGCACAAGGGGATGCAATGATGACAAAGATGTAGGTATCAACTTTAGGAGGAGCTTGTAATTAATTTTCATAAGGGGAATGACAAGTAGTTCACATACCACAAGGTTGGAAGTGTATGAAAAAGTGCATGGGCAGAAAAGTAATCGGTCTTACAGATTCCTAATAGGATTTATGTAGCTGCTAGGGAATACAGAAGATTGTCATCGCCCTACTCAGCCCTAATTTTTTTTTATCTTTTCATAAATTCCATTAAAAGTTTCTCCCCTTTTTCCACGCCTCTTAAACCCCTCTCCCTCTGCCACTTACCCCACACTCTCCAAAGGGGTCCTCTCTCCCTACTGAATTTAAATTGAACCCTACAGAGAAGAAGCCACAAGTTTCCAACACTTCCCACCTACAAACTTAGCTACAACCTGACTATCCACACCTCTTTCCCTCCCACTTCCTTCTTTTTCAGAAATGACTCCTTTCACCCAAGAGCTAGTTTCCATTTCTGCTGCCAACCCATCTATCTCAAGGACTTTTGCAAACTGATTATCATTCTCCACATCCCCTTTTGCATTTGTGAGGCATTTCTAAAAGCTCTTTTAAAAATTCTTGAGTATGGATCAACTTAAAAAAATTCCACCTACTAGACTCTCTTTCCTGGCATGCTAAGGTAATCTGTGTGCATTTCTTTACCAGCAGCATGCTCCTTAAATCCCTGTACCTGGCCTCCACCCCTTACCTCACCCCAGTTCTCACCCAAATCACTAATGATGCTTTTTAAAAAGTCACTGTGCACAGCTGCCTTTCTGTCCTGACGTCTCTACAGTACTTGAATCAGTAGGCAGCTCCTCACCCTGCCTTGGTCTTGCTTTTTTTTTGGCAGAAGGGGGTGCTGGGGACCAAACTCAGGTCTACCACTCGAGCTAAATCCCCAGCCCCTCTACTCTTACTTTTGATGAGGAATTCCCTCCTTCTTTCCACCTCTCCCCCAGCTTGCTTTCTTGAAGTCCATTCCTTGGCTCCTACTGAATGTGTGTGTTCCTAAGGGCTTCATGGTCAGCATCCCCTGAACCAAGTAGTCTCCTTCTTTCCCATAGTTTTAACTACTTGTGCACTTTTTCTTTTACTGAACCAGCCTCCACCTTTCTTCTAAACTGCAGACCTCGGACAACCAACTGTCCAGTGTGCAGTAAGTACTAAGGCAACCTCAATGTCCACATGCCCCAAAACCTACCTGCCCCCTCCCTACAGAGGCCAGGTGACAGAGGTTAAGCAGACAGGGCACAGGTGCTGAATCGTTAACCTTAAGTAAACTAAAAGTCAGAGTGTAAGTGAGTTAACAAAGAGCCCGAGTAATTAATTTAAGTAAACTGATTGTCAGGGCCTAATGGAATGAAGGGACAAAGAACAGGTCCCTGAACAAATAGGAGAAGCCCTGGAGGAAGTGAAATGCAAATGAAGCAGGCTGTTGTCTCACTACCCAAGGCCTACCAGTAACCGCGGGCAACCCGGCATTCTTTCACAATCACCCATACTGAAAACTAGAGCTGGTTATACTACCTTTCTTTCAGATCCTTATTTCCCTAATGTGTCTTGTATTATCTCTCCGTCCCCAGACTTGGGCCTAGGAATCATGCCGCATTCCTCCCTCTCTTTACTCCTGGAGAAGTCCTGGTAGGTTCAAGCTATTTAATAGCTCCTATTCCAGGATGCGTTAAATGAATGAAGGAGAGACACTCACTGATTCCTTCTCCCTTGAACCACTGCTATGCCACACCCTCCTACTGGAAATTAGCTCCCGGATTCCATCTGCAATGTTTCTCCATCCCAGCCCCAGTGTCTTTTCCACAGTTCCCAAAATAACTGTTCTAAATGCAAATGCACACTCCTTTGACTAATATACTTTAACAACACCCTCCCTGCTTCTCGGGCTAAATTCTAAGTGCATTAGCATGGAATACAAACAAGGTCCTTCAAGATCCTTTCCAGCCTCACCTCCTGTACCCTCTCATTTCCCAACTAAGCCAGTCCAATCATAATAACCTCTCAGCGCAGTGAATATGCAAATGTACTCTCAGCTCCATGCCTTGGCACATGCTGTTCCTCCACCTACACAGGTCTTTAACCTTTCCAGGGGAGGGGGTTAGGGGGTGTGTATTTAAGAGCACACTAGCACACTCTCTGGAGCCGGATCCTGGTTCAAGACTCAGTTTGAGCACTTCATTGCTGCTGATCTTTATGCTAGCTATTTCACCCCTGTCCCTGAGTACTGTCACCTTCAAAGTGTGGACAATGACGGCATCCATCCCAGAGATTTCCTTAAGATTTCACATACAGAGTAGTTCTCAACCAAACCGGCAGCTGTTGTCTGCTGATTTTTGCTCTTCCTGCCAAAGTCCCATTAAGATGTTTGTTCCTGTCCCAGCTTCCCTACCACCACTCAACTGTTTCTGTCCCATTTTTACTGTTCTCAGTGCCCCCTGTTCAAGAGCTGTCACTGCATCTACTACAAAATATTATAATTACTGTTTTACCTAACTAATTTCTTCATTATTCTCAGAAAGTAGGACAATGCCTTCATTTGGTAGCATAAGGATCATACCAAGGGTCCACAAAGTAGGATATAATACATTCTTTATGCAGATAAGGAGTACAAAGTATAAATTTCAAGAAAAGAAAATTTAAAAGTCACATGGGAGAGAATTCATTCTTTGGTATTTCAAGAGAAATCCCCACTGTTTCTCACTTCTGTAAGACCCATTATGGAATCATGAAGCTACATAGTTTATGGAAAACTCATGTCCGTTACATGCTTAGATAAAAAGATTCCGCAAAAAAACTGAGATGAACATATGTAAAAAGGATCTTCTTAGAGGGTGATATTAAAACTGGGTCTTAAAGGATTACTAAGATTGTTAAGGGAAAGAATGTGGTTTCTAGGCAGAAGAAATAACATGTTTAAAAGGAGTGAAGTAAGTGAAACTGAAAACACAATTTTCCAGGTAAGATCTAGAAAATGAGGTTGGAAAGATAGCTAAGAAAAATTGTAAGTGCTTCTTTGAATGTAGTGATAAGATGTTTACACCTGATAACATAAGCAACAGCAAAACACTTAGATTTAGTCACTAAAAAATAACATTCAGAGCAGTATGAACGTGGACAGAGGGCAGGAATGGAGAGAAGAAAGACCTGCTGAGAGCATACTGCAGCAGGGCAGGTAGATAACAAGTGGAGAGAAGGCCTAAAAATGACAGTAAAAATCAAAGAAGCAAAATCAACAAAATTCAAATGTAAGAGGCGAAACGGATAAAAAGGAAAAAATTAAAATGTAAACCAAAAGAGTATGAGGAACTAGTCAGAGAGTACATTAACTACAGAGAAGAGAGGCTTGCAGATTTGGGGAGAGTATCCACTTAATATTTAACAGTCCGAGTATTAAAGTACCTATGGTATAATGAAGTGGAGATGTCCAGGAGATCTCTAGATAAATGATTCTGGATTTAAGAGGAAAGATCAGAGTTCAAAGACTTGGGAATCCCCCAAAATATATCTGGTAATTGAAATCATGAGCAAAAGAAGACTAACCAGAGTTCCTGTAAAGCAAGTGAAGAAGATGACAGAGAATAAAATCTTGGAGAACACCAATATTTATGTAGCAAATGGTAACACAATGGTAAATGGTAACAAGCAAGAAAGTGAGGAAAAGAAGTGATAGAATGGAGAGGGAAAAAAACAGTGCTACTGTAGACACCAAGGAAGAGTCTTATGGATAAAGCCCATGTTAAGTGGGCTAAGTAAAAATGGTTTCTGGACTGAAAATTCCAAATCATTAGTTTCTTCACTGACAGTCATGTCAGTGGATTAGTGGAATCAGACACAGATTCCTTTGGGAAGTGACTCAGAGGGGAAAGTCATTCTCTTTCAATAAATCTGCCCTGTTAATAAAAGAAAAAAGGCAAACAACTCAAAGCATGGAGACAGGGATAAATTAACGGCAAGGATATTTTAGCTCTTCTTGGATTGGTTTTCTTCTCTAATATGGGGTAAAACTTGATCATGGGTGCAAGCTAAGGGGAAGGAGTCAGTGGAGAGGGCAAGATCTAGGATGCAAGACGAGGAATTAAGCTGACTGAGCAGTTCTCCAAGATGATGCAAGTTGAAGAGTAATATGCAGGTTGCCTTTCCCCTGGAAAGGGGAACAGGGATTCTTCTGACACTAGGTGAGAAGAGAATGAAAAGAAGATTGTCTGAGCTATCACAGGTTAGCTTAGCAATGGTGGGAAGGCAGCTGAGGGACCAAACCATTCACCATTACTGTTTGCAATGGAGTAGGACGTTGATTATCTGCTCAGAAGGAATGTTCAAGAATGGCTGAGAAGCCCCAGCAGCCGCTAAGGTAAATGAAGCAAAGCTCATGAGTAAAGATACCTGCCAGAAATGAATCCTACCAGTTTTGGTCTCAGAACCAGCTGCTGGCATGAAGAACTGGAAGCTCAGAGACTGAATAAGGCTAGGGAAAGAAAGGAGAGTCTGGTCACATCTCTCCTCAGTGGAGACTCATGTAAAGGCCTGGGTAGAGTTGCGCATTCACAAATGACCCCAAGTAATTCCTGCGAAAGTTATCTTATGACAGTGGAAGTGGTTAACTTAGAATTATGAAGAGTTGGGGGCAATTTAAGCCTTATCAAGAACTCCAAGTACATTAAATACCACTGAGGGATTAAAAACAGGAAAAAGAATCCCACCTTTTATAAACTGCATTGTAAATTATTAAGATGCATAGTCTGAAATTTATCTCTATGCCCAAGAGAGCTCTACAAAGCCTTAGAGTGTAGCATGACTTCAGAGTTGCTCAAAATGAAACAAAAACTACAAAAAAACCAAAAACGCAAAACCATATGACAGACCTTGCACTTGCCAAACCCCTTGCTCTGTGTTTTACCCTATCAGCGTGACATTAATTTTCCTAATCTAAATCTCAAATCTTGGGACTGACTAGATTCTGAATCTTGTGCCACTGGAATGGAATATTCAGAGGAGGGTGGAGCTTCTAATTCCTGTTTCCCACTTAACCGCAAAGAGGGAAAACATAGGTTCTGGGGATTTAGATTAGGTATACTGAATCAGAATTTAATGTCCTGGGTGCTTTATTTTTTAATTTTAGTACTACAATGAGGTTAGCACAACTGATAAAACACTATTATTCTTTTATCATGGTACACAATGTGAAAGTAACTTTATGATAACCCAAGGGTTCACTATATTAGGCCCAAACGTAAGACATAAAAATGCAGAAATTTTTATCTTGTGTAAAAAGCCATGACAGCAAAATCCTAAAAAAGACAGGTAAAATGGTTCTCTGAAAATTGTGTCTTAAAAAGAACATTACTGTATTAAAAACAATACCCTTACTATCTATAGCAGAATTCACATTAAGGGATGCAAACCTACTTTTCGTAAAATAAGTGATTATTTTAGATTCAGAGGGAGGCACCTATTTTTTCATCTTTAGAACCTCGCCTTACAACTCTCCATTAACTCAGTGGCAAAGATACGACATCTGCCAAAACACACATGACAGCATGAGCAAGTGTCCTCATGGTGGGCATTTAATGAAATGCTTCAACACACTGCTTCTGGACTCTCTGGGTTGATGCCATGAATAAGGACTTTCAAGTAGACATTTACTTCCTTAAAATGGCAATTCATGTTTAAAAATAATATACTCTAGGAAAAAGAAAATATTTTCACTTAAGTGATGCAAATTACAGTACTATGAGACTTACACAATGAAAAAAATCTTTAAATTTTTAATCATGTGTATTACTGATTTTAAAGTCACTTTGAACAAAGAAAAAAATCATTCAATAATTAAAAAGACACTTCATATATATCACTGGCATTATTTATTTAAGATTGTATTTACTAGTTAGTGAATACTCCTGAAACAGGTGATGTTTGGACATATTGGGGGCACACAGTATTCATCGGGGGCTGAAAAGGGTATTCCAATTAATGTCTTTCACCTCAAAGGTCCCTGAAACTATAGGTTACTGAGAAATGGCCCCAGTTACCAGTTTCATTATAAATGAAACTGAACTGAAAGTAAAATCACACTTCAGTAGAAATGAACATACAAATCCAGGATTTTCTTACTTTAGATTCTAAATACAGTCTCCCAAATCTTTTGGATTATAACTACTTGTGGTCAGAGGCAGTTAACATTTTTTTATAGTATATATGTTCTTTCAAACCTATATAAACACAAAAATTCATTTTACCTTAGGACAGACACTATCAGTTCCTGTTTTACATTGAACTTCAACTTCTTAATTCAAATGCATTCTGCCAATATTTTGTTTTTCAAGGCTAATATTAGTAAGTACAAGAAAATACTACAAATTCTGAATTTTACAACTGTAGGAATTTGAATTCATTAATGTTGCATGAAAGTGAGTGTTAATTAAACATGATCTTAACTATAAAAAGGCCTAACAGAATTTCTATCCCCCTAAAGTATGATTCCAATAGCTCTTTCTAATCTATTTGAAAATAGGTCCCCCGTTTTTAAAATAGTACACAGTTTGCACTTTTTTACTCTTCAAACGAGCTTCGATGTCAACGGTCTGAACCTGTAATATTTTATTACAAATTTATACCTGGCTCAATGTGAAGGCTGAGTATACGATAGGTATTTGAAAGCAGAAACATTTTTAGGTATAATGAGTGTAACTGCAAAAAGCGTATTCAAGGTTACGACAAAAAATACCTAATATCAACTATATAAATAATAGAAATCTTGATCATTACATCTCCCAACATCCAGGATGCTTGGGGAGGGGAAAGTGGTGAACAGAGACTTAAGGTCATCTTTGAAATAGCTCTAAAACACAAGCCTTTATAATATGGCACACTGAGGTTAATAATCAGTTTAAAATTGAATTAATTCAGCATTCTGAATAAATTTAACAATTACAGTTACTCCCACTCGAACTCAAATTTTAAATCTTGCAAAAAGTTCACAAAAAGCTCTATAGATATGAAGTGTGACAGGCACGGTACAGCCACGAAAATCCTATTTTTTTCAGTTTTTTCAGAGGAAGCACTTATTTTTAAAAAGAGAAATGGGTTCTGAAAGCGCGAGGCGGGGGGCAGAGGGCGTCAAAAGACACCAAATTCCACTCTACTGCCTGTATGTTTTGACTCGAAGGTACTGTCTTCATATTTCAGCCGAAATCTGGGTAACTCTTAAAACGATTTCCCAAATGAAGTGGGAAAACTTCAACCTACAATTTCTAATGTATTTAAGTGCTCAATGGGGGTTGGGGGTCACGAGGAAAGACAGCTTCTAGGAACCTTATTTTTAGGCTTAACAACAACAACAAAACACACCACCAGAGGATGCTTCTGACAAATGCTGGGTCTGAGGGAAACTCCATCGGGTCCACTTCAG
>PVJO010017020.1:0-40315 GCA_004026905.1 Hystrix cristata | reverse complement strand
ACTGTATTAGCATTTCTTCCTCCAAGGATACTTCTTTTTCCTTAGCAGTTTTGGGAACTGGGATACTCTCAAAATAACCTGAGTTCAGCAATTTGGACAGCAGATCTTTCATGTGCTTGTCTAAGAAAGAGCGATTAAGATGTAGTTGTCACATTATGGGCAAAGGAACACTAATTTTATGCTAGCTACACTGTGTCATTACAACAGGACAGACTCAGAGTTGGGCAGTACTGTGAAAAGTAAACAGGCAGTCCATCTCTATTTTATACTGGATTAGTATAAATTTGAAAGATTAGAATATCAGAGTTTGGCAAGTAAGTTTCTATTTCCACCATTTGAAAAATAGCTAAAAATCAGAGTTCCTACTCAAATGCTCTACTGTCACCAATGCACACATTCCCTGAGTTAAGAGACAAATCACTTCCCATCTTTCCCACACACATCACAACTAGCAACTACTCTATGCTCCACGTTAGTTGAGGATTTGGAGAAATAAAACATAGTTCCTCAAACATAATCAGCAGAAAATCCTATATTGAACAATCTTTTAAATATTTCTAAACTATAAAGTTCTATGACTAAGATTTGTTTGTTTTTGTTTTGGGGGTTTTTTTCAGACAAGGTCTTGCTATGTAGTTCAAGATGGCCTCAAACTTGCAGCAATCTTCTTGCCTCAGCCTCCCGAGTGCTGGGATTACAGGTGTGTACCACCACACCTGGCTTAAGATTAAAATCTTACAGAATTATATGGTATGTCACTCCTAGCATATCACTATTGGATGAAGAAAAATCTTCAAGTAATGTCAAAATTGCTGCACTACAAATAAGTCCAAGCACCGTTTCATTGTAAATGTCCAATAAAAACATACTTTCCAAACTAAGCAGAGCTCCCATACTTGATTTGGGTCTATCATTCCTTTCATAGGAGTACTAAGATATAGATTTAGTCTTTTTCTTTTTTTTAGTCAGCTTTGAGATGTAACTTACAAATACAAAATTCACTATGCTAAGTTTACAATTTTAACAGTACAGTCATATTGCCACCGCCAGAACCACAGTACAAAACATTTTCAACAACCCAAAAAGTTCCCTCATGCCCTTTTTGCAATCAATTCCCTCCCTGATCCCCTAGTAACCAAGAACCTACCAAACTAGTTATGTCTTTCCTAGAATTTCATATAAATGAAATCATACAATATGTACTCATTTATTATCTGGCTTC
Organism: Hystrix cristata; assembly: GCA_004026905.1. Lineage (NCBI taxonomy): Eukaryota > Metazoa > Chordata > Mammalia > Rodentia > Hystricidae > Hystrix > Hystrix cristata. The sequence goes on along the minus strand of PVJO010017020.1, from coordinate 39,093 downwards.
TTTTTACTAAGCATAATTATTTTGAGATTCGTTTCAAGTATGGATATCATCTCTTTTTTATAGCTGAGCAGATTCCATGATCGGGCTAGTCCATGTTTTATTATCAGCTGATCTGCATCTAGGCTGTGTTCAATTGGGACTGCTACAAAGAAAGCTGGTATGAACGTTCATCCATAAGAACCAATGTGAACATCTATTTTCACATCTCTTGTGTACCAGCAGTGTAATCATGTGGTGGTACAGTAAATGTACACTTTACTTATTTTTTTGAGAGGCATGTCATCGTATTGTCCATACTGGTCTCAAACTCACAATCCCTGTCTTAGCCTCCCAAGTAGCACTAACACATGCCATTTTCCAAACTATTAGTAGCATTTTGTGTTCTAGTGAAGAAAAAAAATGTTTCTGAGACAAGATTCACTTCGTTGCCTAGGAGGCTCAAGCAATCCTCCTGCCCCAGCGTCCTCAGTAGCTGAGACTACAGGCACATGTCACAGTGCCTGGCTCAAGAAATACATTTTTAATTGTGATTTAATCTTAGGATTAGAAATCTTGGTAGTTATACATATTCGGATATTTTCTAAAAGAGACACAACTAGTAACAAAAGTGTTGATTAGCATCTAGTGAGTTTTGGTTATCCTAAGCCAGCACAGAGAGCTATGTACTTCATGGTCACTTGACCAACAGCTTATTTAGGAAGCCAAAAGAATTCTCTCCAGATCATTTCCAAATCAATGAACAACAATGCTTCAATAGATAACCAAACCACTCGTATTTCCTTATACTGATCAGGTAGGTAAGCTCCGACATTAACAATGCATGGATTTAATATCCTTTACTAGCAGAGGTACTACCATTCAGAATGGGAACTGAACCTCAAAATGATCAAGCTAGTGTTGAAGCCAGCACTAGTACCCAGCTCTTGTTCCCAATCATACTGACCTGCCACTTCACAGTTCTCTCTTAGCCCCACTTTAGCGAGTGGGACTACACAACAGCTGCTTTTAACAGAACTACACAAAGGGATCATCTCCCAATGAATATGGCATTATCAGACATGTAAGTTCTGATGGACTGACACAGGGTCTACCTCCATGGCATACTAAACTTCCAGACATAGAGTTTAGTATTTACTGCATAAGTCCAGAATAGAGAAAACTCACATGTCGTTCCTACCACTGCTTTCTCACTACCTTCCAAAAGGTCCCAAAAGTACAAGGATGACTGCTCCATCTGGTCTTCAACACTGACAAGGAAAAGCAGCAGCAGAACAAAGTGACTTTAGAAGTACATATGGACACGGAGCAGCACAACATACGCAATACAACCCATTAACAGTCAAGGTATTCACGTGCTCATTTTCCCCTTTTACTTAACTTTGGAACTAAGAAACTGAAATTTACCAAAGGTAATTAAGTGCCCATTTATGGATTGCACAGGTAAGAATTTTTCCTTAAAGAATTAAATATTTTACCAAACATGACTATCAAGGACTAGACCAAGAATTTAGAGCTGCTAATGCAGTATGATTTCCTTAGATATCAAGTTTGTGTCCTAGAGGAAAGTACAATGGAAACATTAAGAACTGCATTTAACTTTAAAGACAGCAGCTTATTTTTTTGATGTCTTTGCTGACATTTTACATATTAAAGTTAGCAATGTTCCCTGAACACACCAAAGTGAGAAGGAAGACAGGTAATAACAGAGTACGCTATTAACTTTGGAATATACAGCTATCCACATGCAATTCGGTTTTATTAGGCTTCTTCCTGATACAGGGCAGACTTCTTTTTTTTGGAGGGGGAGTTGACGGAGGCTGACCTTGAACTCACTCACAATCCTCCTGCCTCAGCCTTCAGCATGCTGGGATTACAGGTATGCACTACCCCAGCTGGCTGAGGCTGACTTCTAACAACAGTTGCAATCTGACTCTCCTTTAACCTGGCTAATAAACACAAAGTTGGAAAAATCTGCCTTTAACCTAGCAAAAGTATAAGGACGTACTGTATTTTTTAACTGATTCACTCCACCATAACAAAATACTAAGCAGTTCACTGTAAGGAAAGAAATTAAGTAGCCCCAATTAGAAGGATTTTCATTTTAAATCATCAGCCCTAACTACTTACTCAGAGCATAAGAACACCAAATAATTCTCAATTTGAAAGTTTAATATTGGCCAAGTTAAATTTTATTTAATTCTACTTAAGTGCAGCAGGAATAAGAAGGCAAAAACATACAAAAAAAGTTTTAGGAATATAATTATACTATGGTCAATACTTGTGAAGGTTAAAACTTGATCAGATAATTTCTAAAATCAGTGTGACAATAAAAAAGCATGTTCTCATTCAAATTCACTTTCTTTCTGGGCAATCCATCAAACCTGCTAAGAACATCCCCTACTGAATCAAATTAACATTTTCTTAATTATATACATGGCTAGACTAAAGCAAAGTGCTATGTGTTCTCTTTCAAGAAAACCTTTTCATTAGCTTACCTCAGACTTTCATTTCTTTCAGGGCAGGTCAGTTTTGAAAATTTAATGAGGTAGTCAAGTTCTTTTGAAGGCAAATACACTGCACCATTCAAGCCCCCCTTGAAGTCTTTTTGCACATGTTCCTGTGTCAAGTTCTGTAATACATACTGAACTTGAAGTATAGTTCGAAGCTTTTTCTTCTCAGCCTCAAGTTTTAGCATGTGCTCCCTTCTCTGGGCTTTTTTCTGCGCTTTCAGTAGCTGTTAAAACAAATGCAGGTTGACAACTCTCCACCACCTATGTCAGCAACTCGTATGTTACAAAACCTAATCCCGAACAGCTGAGATTAGATGATAAATCTCATGACTGTCAAACTGGCCAGTTTGTGCAGCCCCCATTTCCTTTTCCATCTAAAGAAATTGCTGAGAACTGAACTGGTTTGTCTCAAGTACTCACAGTGATGGGAATCCAAAATCTGACTCCCAACTCCAGGCTACAGACAGACAGTACCTCGAACTCACCGAGGTGAGAAGGACAATTGCTGATGGCCATACCAATCTCAAGATTTTACTTTTCCTTATTTATGCATATCAAACTTTTTTAGGTCAAATATTTTTAAAAAATGCTTGAGTATAAATGAGCTTTTTTTTTAAATTTCCAGGAATGAAATATTTAAACTAAAATGGTCAGTTTGCAACTAACCAAAGACAACTAAGCATCAGGAATTGAAAACCTAACAAATATAATGTCTTACAAATATTAATACAGGTTGAGCATCCCTAATTCAAGAATCCAAAATCTAAAATGCTCCCAAATCTTATTATCTAATGCTCCTAAATCTTATGTTATTATGCACCAACGTGACACCGCAAATGGAAAATCTCACACATGATCTCAGACAACAGGTCACGATCAAAATGCAGACAGCCCAGAAATAGTGTATAAAATTACTTTCAGGCTATCTGTATCAGAAACAAATGAATTTCACATTAAGGCTTGGATCCCACCCTAAAATGTCTCATCATATATACAATTATTCCAAAATGCAAGAAAGAAATCTGAAGCACTTTTGGCCCAAAGTAATTTGAATAAAGGATGCTCAACTTGTAAAAAAAAAAAAAACAACCACAACAAACATTTTCTTAACCTGTTTCCTCACTGTCTCATCAGGGGGCTGTCCCACCCGATGGGACTGTACTATGCTGCCTGACAGGACAGTCACTCATGTACCGCCAGTGGTTCAGAGCTGCCCAGAAGCAAGACATACAAATCACAGTGCTGTCATGACTGTGTTAAAAGAGGACAATTAGATGTGTTGGTATTTGTGTCTTTGTTTCTGGTGTGAACTCAAGGCCTTACATAAAAGACTTTTTTAATAATTAATAGACCTTAAATTTCCCCTCAAATAATCTGTGTGTGTGAAGTGAGCAGCCTACTCCAAAGCTCAGAACTACACTACCTTAAAACTTAACGAGAATACACAGGTCCAGAATGGCTTGCCATTATCCAAAAAGTACATCTTTTTCCACTTATCTTACAGATAGTTATCCAATTAGTTTTCTTTCTTATTGCAGTATTTCCATCATAGTGTATATTTTCCAACATATGCAGATTAAAAGAACAAGAAAAAAACCTAAGATTTTTCCTGCAGATATTATTGATATAGTATCAATATTTTAAACTCTATAGAGATGTTCATAAATCCTAACATATTTAGATGGGGGGTAAAACCTCAAGAAAAATATTGTGTTATACTTAATATCCTTCTAGGTGCAACGGAAGCAATTTAATAAATGTGACCTTGGTTATGATCGGGGACAGGAGATAATGGGCAATAAAACTCTAAAATTCCATAATGAAATAACACGTATTAGACAACTGACACCTTATGTACAATGTCCCAAAAGGCTCTACAAATCTGAAAACTTAGCTATCCTCAACCTCTCATCCCCAATATGTTATCAGCAGAAGGTAGATGATAAACACCGTTATTAGACATTGACATTTTTGTCGAGGTCAGTGGTTAAACTAGTTTCATAAAAAGCAAAACACACTCACGTCTTGGCTCAGTCCAGAAAAGGTTTTCTGAAGCTCCTTGGCAAATTCCAAATTATGTAGCACTTCTTCATACTTCTCTACTGCTTCCTACCAAGTATGGTAAGAAAACCGTAAGTCAAAATAAGTGTTCCCTAAATACAGGACATCTTAAAAACGTTATGAATTCTATTTACTATACATACAAAAAGGTACTTACCCAAAGAAAAAAATAAGGACAAAAACTATCAGTACAGTTGTAAATCTCAACTTTAATCCTAGAAATTCATTTATTTATTTGTTGTTTTTTGGGACAGTGCCTCACTATATAGCCCAGGCTGGCCTCAAACTCATGGCCGTCCTCCTGCCTCAGCTTCCTAAGTGCTGGGATTACAGGCATGTGCCACCACGCCTGGCTAGAAATTAAATTTGTATATTAGAAATCCGAGCCCAAATTATGCCCTACCTATAAAGTGTGAAGTCAGAGGCCAGGACGGTTTAAGAACAGTAAGACAGTAGGATTTTTTGGTCAATATTCCTTTACCACTCAGATGCATCTATTAAACAAGCAATATAGTACATATCACACAGATGAACAAGCAACTACAAGACATTCATAATGGGATGAAAAACATACCTTCCAAATCAAATGTTAGATTTTCTTTAATATGTAACTAATGGTTTTTATTAACCTTTATGTGTAAAAAATAAAGGTGTTACCCATCCAAAAAAGTTACTATAATAGACATAATTATTTTAACTGAAATAACAAGCAATGTCCTACAGTAAATTAAAGGAGCAAGATTTTTAAAATTTTACAGTGAACCTGGGGATTTAGCTCAGTGATTAAAGTGCTTGCTTTGCAAGCACAAGGCCCTGAGTTCGATCCCTGGCACAAAAAAAAAAAATTTTACAGTGAAGAAAACTGATAATCAAGAGAAGGGGCAGGTTGTTCACTGGAAATTTAACTCAAACTTAGGTTGGAAAAGAGTAGATTTGAAACAGAACAAGACAAGGAACTTGCCCAACCACATAAAGGCCTACAACACCTAATAACTAAAGAAGCATAGTATTTCCAAGGTATCACTACAAGACATGAAAACATGTCCACATAAAGATGTGTATGGAGATTTACATAGGAGGGTAATTCAGAACAATCCAAAACAAAAATAATCCAAATATCCAGCTGATAAATGTGTCCATACAATGGACTACTAGTCACAATGAAAAGAAATGAAATAGGGCTGGGGATTTAGCTCAAGTGGTAGAGTACTTACCTAGCAAGCACAAAGCCCTGAATTTGATCCCCAGCACCCACCCACCCCCACAAAAAAGAAGAGAAATGAAATAGTAACAGAGACTGTAACATGGGCAAAATTCAAGAACTTTATGCTAAGAGAAGTAGTAAAATACAGCTGAGTGCAGTGGTACAGGCCTCCAATTCCAGACTCTAGGAGGCTGAGGCAGGAGGATCCCAAGTTCAAGCCCAGTACAGGCAATTCTGTGAGACTCTTCTCAAAATAAAAAAGCAAAAAGGGCTGGGGCTGTAGCTCAGTGCAAAGGCCCTAGGTTCAACTCCCAAAAAAAAAAAAAAAAGCCAGCAAAAGACTTTTACATGAAATGTCCAGAAAAGACAAAAATACAGAAACAAACAAGGGCACAAAAAGGAAATTTTAGGGGTGACAGAAATGTTTTAAAACTGGACTGTGGTGATGACTGTTTATTTTATAGTATGTACATTATACCCCTATAAAGCTGCTGGGGAAAAGCCCGGTAATACTAAGTCTCTACAAAAGTTTTGAAAAATAGGAACTCCTATATACTATCAGTGTGAGGTTAAGTGCATACAATAATTTTGAAAAATAGTTTGGCATTTTTAACCTACGAAATTAGCTATGAGCAAACCTTGCAACCCAATGACAGATGCACAGCCTGAAAAGATATTCTGCCTATGTCTCACTAACTTATGTAAGAATGATGAAGGTAGAACTATTTCTAATACCAAAATTACATCAACTCAAGCATCCATCTACAGACTACTGTTAATTAGGGAGAAAAATGAAATATAGTTACTTATATTAACATAAAAATTCTAAATATGGTAAATGAAAAAGGCAAACTGCAGGATATATAACATGACACCATTGATTATGAAGTGCAGAAAAAGCAGTTCTAACACATTTAAGGACAACAAACTGCTACTGCAGGGCTTCCATCTGGGGTAACCCCCCAAAGCCCCAAGCGCTCAGAAGTGGGACCCCGAACAGTGACTCGATCACAGGCCTTCCAGCTGACTTGCTGTTAGGTGGGGCCTGGTCAGAAGATGCAGGTCACTGGAGGCATGACCTGGAAGGGCATCTCACTCCTCACTTTCGACTTCCCTCTCTGCTTCCTGGCTTCCATGATATGAGCAGTTCTTTTTCCATTACGTCCCTCCACCACGCCATCCTGCCTTTGAGCCAGCAGACTATGGACCAAAAAAACACAAGCCAAAATAAACCTCTCCTCTTTTAAGTTATGGGTGTCCGATAGCGTGTCCCACTAATGAGAAAGTGACTAAGACAATAAACTGAAAACAAAGGCAGGTGCAGCAGTACATGCCTGTAATGTCAGCTACTCAGGAGGCAAATTGCAAGTTCCAGTCCAGCCTGGGTGATATAGCAAGATCTGCTCTCAAAATAAAAAATTTTAAAAGGTCTGGGGGTATAGCTCAGTGATATAGCAGCTGCCTCGCATACAGGAGGTCCTGGGTTCAATCCCCAGACACGAGGCAAAAAAAAAGAGAGAGAGAGGAGAGAGAAAGAAGGGGTAGAAGTTGCATCAGAGTCACAGGAAGGAAAAAGTACTGGGAAGGAATTTCAACAGTATTGACAACATACTTTTGAGCTGAAAGGTGCATTCTGTTGCTTTGCCTTATTATGCATTGTAACTTACATGCATATTTTGCTTGGACAAATATTCTATATTTCAAATATTCTATACTTCATTATAGAAAAAGGTAGACAGGCTTTCCAATTACAGAAACAAGAATTGGGCAGATAATAGAAGCACAGTATGAAATCCTCAGAGGAATATAACACTAGAAAGAAATACTACTTTGTATTTATTCCCAAAAGGAATTAGCCTTGAGTCAGGAAAAGCAGCATCAGATGGGAACCTGTCACCTAAATGTGCACCAGTGGCCTCTTTTCTTCATGGAAGAGTCTTCCACCTGTGCCTTGGGCCTTACCTAGTTGTCTTTGTAGGCAACTTCAGTCTGTGATTCTCTTTAATGTCTTCTAGCAGACTCTCCTTCTCTGTTGATTCTTAAATCATTTTAAAAGTCCAAATCATTCCCAGCCTCAAAAAGTAACCTACAGCTCTTTTGCCAACCACTTCTTTCAAGTTTAGACTGATTTCAAAATAGTTAATGGTCTCTATTTCCTCCTCAAACCTCACCAACCTGGACTCTTGACTCTACCATTCCACCAGGAGCACTGTGGCTTACATCAGCAATGGCAAATCCACCCTTCAAAGCTATGGAGCTTTGAATGCTCTTGTCAGCTTGACTTCTCAGCAACCTTCAACATAAAGGCACCCTCCTGCTTTACAAACTATCTCTTAGTTTGCCCTTCAGTAAACTCCCATTTTACTCCCACTTCTCCAGCTGGTTATTTACAACAACATTTCCATTAACTTCTTTCACCTCACTTAGCATCCTGTAAAACAGGCTTAATAGGACCTACTTTGCAGATGTTACACAATTTAAACAATTTAAGACTTATAAAGCACTCAGGATCATGACTGACTCTTAATGAGTGTGCTGTAAGTATTTTAGCCACTATTACACTGACCTCCACTTCAGTTCTGCTATCTATACCTTTGCCCAAGATAGACTCATCTTTTCTAATGGTTCCATTAGCAGCCATACAGGTGATAAATCTTTAGATCAGGGATGGTGAACCTTCTAAGGCTTTCAATGATAACAAACAGCCTGCTGCAGCACGCACGCTGTAGGTTCACCACCACTGCAACTTTATACTCCGGACCCATACGCTTAAATACTTAGTAGACATAACCCTTGGTATCTCATAGGCACTTTAAAATCAGCAATGGAAAACTGAGCTCCTTATTCCATCCCGTCCTCCCAAATCTCTTTATCCCCCAGCAGCATTTCCAAACTCAATAAATGCTTTTGCCATCCACCCAACTGTTCCAGGATGGAACCACCTCCAGCCCTACTCTCTGCTCCAACAAGCAGTCACCAAACCATGCTAGCTTTATCTCTAGAGTCCAGCGACGGTACTCAGAGCCCTCTGTCACTTCCTCGAGGCCAGCTCCCTTGAGCTCTTGCCCACACTGCCACACCCTTACCATCTCTAAACCAAGCTGCATAATGCAAAGCTGCTTTTACACTAAAAATCTGTATTTGTTCTCTGTGTGAAGCATACCTTCACCATTTCTAATGCCTGCGAACATCACATGGCATATAAAGACCTGTTTACCATGATCCTCCCTCCAGCTGTATCACTCTGCCCACGCTAGTCTTCTTGCCAGCTTTTTAAAAAGGTTCTTGGTAAAAGCATTCTGTTCCTCCTCAGAACCTTTATACGCACAAACATCTGACCAGTCTTCCCCTCCTTTTCTCTAAGTACTATTCTCTGAAGTCCCAATAGAAGCATTTCCTTCTCAGGGAAGCTGTCCTCACTCTCCAGACCAGGCTAGGTCCCTGACTACCATCCCTTCTCATCCTGTTCCTCACTTTAATACCATCCTCTACTGTCTTAGTTTTCTTGTTACTGAGGCAAAACACCTGACACCCAAAGGTCAAGGAGGAAAGGTTTATTTCAGCTCAGTCTGTAGAGGCTTCAGTCTACAGTTGGCTGGCTCCAAGGCAGCGTGGCCTGGTAGAGGGGAATGCAGAGCAGAAACAAGCCATAGTGTGGTAGGCAGACAGCAACAAAGCAGCAGCAGCAGTAGCCTGCCTTTTTTCTGGCCCTTTATATTCCATCCAGGCTGAAAACCTATTGAATGGTGACACCCCTACCCAGGTGGGGCTTCCATTATCCACAACCTTAATCCCAGTATCACACCCTTAATCCACATTCACATACCCTAGATACAGTCAGCTCTGAAAAGCCTACCTAAGAACACATGAGGCTTTGGTGGGGGACATCTAGATACAAGGCATAACATATATATATATACACACACACATATATATATATATATATTTCCTTTTTCCCAGGGCTGGGGTTCAAACCAGGGCCTTACACACACTAGATAATCCCTCTACCACTGAGCTACACTCCAGCCTCTACATAGCTGCTTGCTTCCACTCTTCCTCCATTACACTATAAACTTTCGGAGTGTAAGGATCACCCTAGCTATTACTACCCTAGCATTGCACCTCCTGGAGTAGGTACTTAATATATTTTGCTGAATAAAATGTAATTCAAAACACAATCTTAGCCTCAAATATGTTAAAGATTCTGAACAGAACTGAAAATGTTTGAATAGAATCACACACAGGTTGAGCACTCCTCATCCCAAACTTTGAAATCCAAAATCTGAAACTTACTGAGCTTCTGACATCATGTTCAAAAGTCTCAGATTTTAGATTTCAGATTTTTCACATTAGAGACGCTCAACCAGTGAAGACTATGTAAATGTTTAAAAAAAACCTAAAATTTGAAATAATTCTGGTCCCAAGCATTTCAGATATTAAACTTGTACTGAGATTTCTGTTTCAAGAAAGGACACTAAACACAAGGAAACTAGTGAACTCAAAAGTGAGGTCTCAAGACAAGGAGATCAACTAGGAAGATTATACAGAGTGGTTCACCTGAATTAGCCCAACAGCAATGTGACTATAAAGGAGAGAAGATTCCGTATCACTTAATGAGGTTAGTCGCTGATGCTTTAAATATAACACAGGATCAGAGTTTAGCAGCAAAGGATGGATACCAAACCTTAATTCTTTAATGACAAAAACTTCAGCAGAACCAAAGCCATCAAAAGCCCCTTACCTACTGCTAGTGAATTCACTTGACCCTTGGCTCTCAATTTCAAGCCCAGATCTAAATCAAAACATATTAGTTACAAAAGGCATTCTAGAATCAGCTTCTTACTGCTAGAGAATTCCCTGAATCCTGCTTCTCCATTTTAAATCCAAATCTGAACCAAAATGTAATAAAGGCACAAAAGGAGCTCTTAAAACATCATTAAGACAATTTCACAAAAATAAAAAAAAATAAAAATAACAAAAAAGACTATTTCACTACCTCAAAGGAGAAATCTAGATTTATTTTAGCGATCTCAATGAAGTCTCACGAATCTGTAATCCAGCCTTGAGAGGCTACAACTTAATAGCTGCTACTTGAAAACGGATGCAAGAGTCGAATGTGGCACAAGCCTGTAACACCCATACTTCCAACATACAGGAGGCTGAGGTGCACAGGTCCCAAGCCTGAGGCCAGCCTGGGCTACAGAGCAAGAGCCCACCTTAAAAAAAAAAAAAAAAAAAAAAAAAAGAAGGGAAGGGGAAAAAAGCAAGTATCCATTGGGACTAAAGAAGAAAATCAAACTGAAAGTATAGGATTTCTCACAAAATTGAAAATACAATTATCAAATCTAATACAGCTAGAGCACCATTTGAAGGAAAATTCACACTTTAAGAAATGTTAGAAAATGAAATTTTCATAGAGAAAAAGAAGCAAATAAATCAAAAGGAAGCAAAAAAAGTAGAAAAGGTCAAAAAGCAAAACAAACACAAAAGCTAATTCTTGAAAACACACAACACACACACACACACACACACACACCACTAGCTAATTTAAAACCAAACTAAGGAATCATACAAAATGTTTTAAAAAGGAAGGAAAAAAAGGCTCAAACAAACTTTAATGTATTATACATATACTACCATAACATTAAATAAAGGACAAATGACTAAGTGGGCCACAAAAGATATTCAGGACAACAAAACTATTCTGTGTAACACTACTGTACACTGCAGATACATCTGCATTTGTCAAATGTAGAACACCAAGGGGCTGGGCATTTGCCTAATGTGTGCAAGGCCCGGAGTTCATCCCAGGCACTGCAAAACAAAACAAGCAGAGTAACCACCAAAAGAGTGAACCCTAAAGTAAACTAAGCTCTTGAGGGACGATGACGTGGCAGCATAACAAACACACCTCGCTGGTGGGGATATCAATGGTGAAAGAGGCTAGAGCTGAGGCTTACATGGGAACTCTTTGTGTTTTCTGTTCAATTTTCCTATAAGCCTACGACTCCTCAAAAAATAAAATCTATTAAAAAATAAGGGAGAAAAATAAAGACACTGCCCAAAAGTGTCTAAGTAGGTTATCCAGTCTAAAAAATGGGGAGAGGTGGTAAAAAGGCAATGTTTCTAAAGGCTTAAAGAAACTTTGAAAGAATGTATTTGATTAAGAATCATTATTCAAAATGATTTTTTAAATATGGTAAATGTATAAATTTTTAAATCTATTACAGTAAAAGACACACTGCCATTAATCCCTCTCAAAATACTCCACCTCTCTTTAAACACATTTATCTCGTCCTTCTTGACACTTTCTGAAGCAGCTCTGGAGTTCTCTCATGAATATTTTTAGTTGTACTGTTATGGCTGCCTCAATGTCCTCACTTGATTCAAAATGTTTCATGGTCAAAATTTTTATTTTGAGCTGAGCGTGGTGGCGCACACCTGTAATCCTAACACTCAGGAGGAGGCTGAGGCAGGAGCAGTACCACAAGTTCAAGGCCAGCCTGGGCTACATAGTGAGTTCAAGGACAGTCTGTAGTACGAAGCAAGACCCTGTCTCATAAACAAAAACAAAACAAAAAAAATTTTTTTTTTTACTTTGAAAAAGACCCAGAAGTCACCTGGTACCAGATCTGATGAATAAAGTGGATGACAACACACTATAACGTTCCTACAAGCTGCCTTTCAGGTGGATGGCACTCGGCAGTAGCATTCTCTGTAACTCTGATCACACCTCAAAGACATTCAGAAAAGAGGATTCTCAAGAGCTACTTCAGAAAGTGGCAAGAACAATGAAATAAGTGTGTTTGAAGCAAGGGGGAATATTCTGATGCAGAGTGATGGTAATGTGTCCTTTAGTGAAATAAATTTTGTTTTGTTTTTTTGAGATAGAGTCTTGCTATGTAGTCTAGGCTGCTCTCGAATTTGCAGAGATCCTCCCACCTCAGCCACTAGAGTGCTGGGATTACAGGCGTGTACCACCACGCCCAGCCATTATAAAATTTTATTTAAAAGATATTTTGATCGCCCTGTGTATAGTAAGATAAGAACTGCACAAAGGAAGAACAAGAGCAAAAGAAAATCTGCACTTTGAAAACATTTCCTGATTTCTGAACTACGTAAAGTATTATTGACTTTAAAAAGGAGACTCAGAGCTTTTTAAATTGACACAGAGAATTGTACACAGTATGTGGTACAGAGCAGTATTTCAGTACATGTACACACTGTGTCATGGTCACATCAAGGTAAATAGTACATCCATCATCTCAAAAAGGTTATCACTTCCTTGTGTCATGAACATTCAAAATCCTCTCTATTGCTGGTAGCTATTCTGAAATATACAAGTAATTGTAGTCTACCTACTATGCTGTGGAATTTTGGAAGTTATATCTCCTATCCACCTGCACCCCTGTCCCTACTATCTTCTCTTCATCCTCCCCCTTCCTAGTCTCTGATAAACACTGTGCTACTCATTATTCCTATGAACTTCAAGTTTTTGTTTTTTTGAGACAGGGTCTCACTATGTAGCTTGGATTGGCCTTGAACTATGTTGGGCCTCAAAATCGTGGCAATCCTCCTGGCGCAGTTTTCCAAGTGCTGGGATTAAAGGTGTGCACCACCACACCCAGCTCGATTTAGAGTTTTTTAATACTACAGCAACAGTTCTCCGAGGGACCAGTTGACACATTTTGCTTTTTTCTAACTTACCATTTAGAGACTTTTCTACTTTAGATACATATTGTTTGTATGAAGGGCTGTGGTTCTCAAAAGTACCACAAACTATATGGTCAGTCACATCATTTATTATATGTAGTAAATCTATAAAAAACATTTTATATACCTAATATGCTATATACTAGTCTAACCACTAAGAATATAGCAGTGATAAACAAAATCCCTATTCTCGTAGCATTTACATCGTAAGGGAGAGACAGACAGACAAAACCATAGTTTCTGGGAGGCTGAGGAAGGAGGAGAATCACAAGTTGAAGCCCAGCCTGGGCAATTTAGTAAAACCTCCGTCTCAAAAGTTAAAAAGGGTCGGTAATGGAGTTCAGTGTAAAGGCACAGCTTCAATCCCCAGTATCAAGAAAAAAAAATAATAATGTGCACAGTTTGTCAGGTAAGTGCTAATATTAGGAAAACCAAAGCAAGGCAAGGAGCTAAGGAGTATGAATGGGGCGTGGTGGGATGGTGTGGCCAGGAAAAGCCCTACTGAGGGGCTCCAATAAGCAGCTGAAGGAAGCTGAGAGCTGAGCCACCTTGACATCTGGAGAATCAGCATCTCAGGCAACAGCAGCAGCATGTCCGAAGCCTGCCTGGGCAATCTCGCCATCCTGGACACAGCTGAGATTGGCGCGGGACAGATTTTAGGGGCAGGAGAGTCAGGAGGTGTCAAACAGGCAAGTGGCACGAGCAGGCAGAGCTCAGAGGGCTCATCTGTTCGAAGCGTAAGTATGGCAGCCGCCAGCATACTATCTAGTTCCTGTACTTACCACAACATGTGGTTGTGAAGACACTGCAAAATACTGAGTTTAAAGTCTGACTGGCTGGAAATGGAGCACGCATGCCCTTGACATTTCTTTTCTTTTCTTTTTTTTTTTTTTTTGGTGCTGGGAATCGAACTCAGGCCCTTGTGCTTACAAGGCAAGCACTCTAACCACTGAGCTAAATCCTCAGCCCCCTTGACATCTCTTTAGAGCGATACCACTCTAGGGACCAACTCTCCCACTCACCTCATTTCCAAAACTCATTAACATCACAGTGATAGAGAAACCCTTTCTTCGAGGCTAGGTAGACAAAGGAATGTGTTATCCCTTCAGGGTTACTAGACATTCCAAGACTACTTGAAAACAAAGCCACACTGAAATGCTGGATGTCCAGCCAAGTCCTCTCACAGCTAAGCGAGCACACCATTCTCAGAAGTTACACAACTCAGCTGTCACCCAGCAAAATTGTAACTCACAATAACACAAGGCCTCCGGGTCAGTGAACAAGACTCAAAATGGCAAGCAGGAAAAAATAAAAGTCCCTTGAATGCTAGTATCTATTACACATAAGCAAAAACATTACTTGAAAAAGATAACAGAACCACAAGCTAGACCAAATAACTTTTTCCAACATATATATTTTTATTAGTACATATAAATTTTACAGACTGTTGGGTTTCATTGACATTTTCATACATACTAGATCAAATAACTTTTTTTTTCCCCACAACTGGGGACTAGCTGCGTGTGGTAGCACACATCTGTAATCCCAGCACCCCAGAGGCTGAGGCAGGAGGATTGCCATGAGTTCAAGACCAGCCTGGGTTACACAGTGAGTTCAAGACCAGTCATAACTATTATCTAGTGAGAACTGGTCTTTTAAAAACCCAAAAATAAAAAAAGAAGTGGGACTAACCCAAGGCCTTCACACTGAGCTCCATCACAGAGTCACTAAATTGCCCAGGCTGGGCTTGAACTTGTGATCCTCCTGCCTCAGTCTCCCAGGATTATGGGAATGTGCCACCATGTTCAGCTGGATGGTCCTTCTTAGCCAGGAATGTGATCGGGCTAAAAGAGCAAACATTAATGAAACACTGATTTTCATTCCATGTTACAAAATTCTCCTTCGTGAATTAAAGCTGCAACTATCAGGTATACCTTGGACAAGTTAAACGATGTAAAAGAAGAAAATGAAAATAGTGGGCTCAGTGGTTAGAGTACCTGCCTAGCACAAGGCCCTGAGTTTGATTGATCCCCAGTACCAAAGGAAAGAAAAAAAAAAGAAAATAGTCTAATATTTACAGTGAGGTTAACTTTTTAAGGCTAGGGCATGATAATCTAGGATACAAAAGTCAGGAAAAACCATGAAAGAAATGAAGAAGAGCCAGGTATGGTGGCACATGCCTGTCATCTCAGCATTCTGGGAGGCTGAAGCAGGAGGATCACGAATTCGAGCCTCATTTGAGCACTTTAGTGAGACCTCATTTCAAATTTTTAAATAAGGGGAGGGGGTGATTTTTGAGGATGTAGCTCAATGCAAAGGCCCTGGGTTCAATTCCTAGTAACACCAAAAAAAAAAAAAAAGAAAGAAAGAAATTAAGGGAAAGCAACTGGAGAAACTGAGACAAACTATAGACTATTGTAAATACCTTTACATTTTAGAGCAGAAAGATGTCAGGTTTAGAGTACAGCCTTAGATCTCTTCCTCTTCAATCCACTCTAGCATAAATGTAATTTCAATCTCCAATAACTCAGTCTATTTTCATTCTTATTTAATCTATACCCCATCCATACCATCTGCCAGTGCAAAAGAAATAAATCCAAACCTATGAGATCTAACAGACAAATGGATTCTAACTCCTTTCTGGATAATCAAGTCTCCGATCTCACTATACTCCACCTAGAATTTTATTAAAGAAAGGAGTCCGACAAAGAGCGCGAGTCACTTACCAGCTGATCTGGATTAAGCTGCTCTCCATTTTTCAGGCGATCCTTGTAATCTTCAAGTTTGAGCTACAAAAGAGAAACACAACTGTATTTACTATAGTCTGATACAAAATTCTGAAGGGGTTGGTAGAGCACTTGCCTCGAAAGCAGAAGGCCCTGAGTTCAATACCCAGCACCCTCCAAAAAAAATTTGGAAAAAATAAACACACTGTTCCCTCTAAAAACAAAGTTCTGAAAGCTATCAATATGCAAAGATACCACTTTATTACCACCAGGCAGCAACATAACAGAGTTCCATTCAGGAGGAAAAATACACAGAGTAAGTAAGGCTGGTCTGCTCTACGCCTGGTGTGGGGAACGGCCTTTCCGTGGGCAGAGCTGGGTGGCGATCTCAACAGTACTTTGTTCCTGTGCCAAGTGTGGCAACACAACCTTGATCAGGCTGTTAGTGGGCTCCATGGGTTTGTCGCCACTGTCTCAGAAGTACAGCAGCCTCAGCTCCAAGTGCAGACTGCAGTCTCCAAGTACGAGGCACCAAGCAGGGCTCTTTTGGCCATCTTAGCAGACTCCTAGCAGCTCCCAGTGACAGTTACTACAGGAATTCACCCCAGTAAGGTGAAGTCTTACACGTAGTAAGCCTGTATCCACATACCCCCACAGCTGGAGCAACAATCAGCGTGGGTGCTGACAGAGCAGTGTAGCAGAGACTGCACATTCCCCTTTCATTGATTCTCACAACTCCAGAAGTAGCTGGATGGTTTTGTTTTATAGTATATAGTCTCTCATTTTACAAACAAAGAATTGGGTTTGGTGGCTGAGTTTTCATCACTTAGAACACCTCTGAACAAAAAGCCTCACAAGAGTAAAGTTTCGGCTATGTAACTAATAGAATTCCTGGAGATGTGATGTTCCAGTGTAACAGTAAAAAATATTCAAACAATAACTGGGCACGGAGGTTCATGCCTATAATCCCAGCACTTGCAAAGCTGAGGCAGGAGGATCGCTGCAAGTTCAAGACCAGCCTGGGCTACATAGTGAGTTCAAGGCCAGCCTGAACTACATAGTAAGACCCTGCCCCCCCCAAAAAAAATATTCAAACAGCCACAAGCCATGGTGGCACACACCTGTAATCTCAGGGAGATTGAAGTAGGAGAACCACACATTTGAGGCCAGCCTGGACTACACAGCAAGACCATCTCAAAACAAAAATCAAACAGGTAAGTCCACTTGGGGGCAGCAGGGGACATCACAAAAGAACTGTTAAGAGCATAAGCTCTTCATATTTAACATCAAACCTAGACAAGTTTTCCAAAATAAGGGAGTGCCTGTTTAGATGTTCCTATGTATGTTGCATAAGGATGTAAAAAAGGGGGATTTAAAAGGGCACACAGTAACACACCATTGTTAGAATATGAAAATACTGGAGGTGAGGGAGAAATTTTCATATAGTAAAAAAATGTGAAAGTTAGTAAGATACACTACATGCCAGGACAAGTTCATTCCTATCAACCAGTCTGCATGGCTAGCTATTGAAATTTTTATATTGGTCTGTATGCAGTCTAAAAAAAAAAAAAAAAGATTATCTTGAAATTACAAAGCTCAAGCACTAAAGCTTTTTTCCCTTAGTGGTTTCTCTTTGTAATTAGCCAACTTACTACACAAAGACTTACCAAATCAACCACACACCCTCCAACCCAGTGCAGCTCAGTCAAGACCCTGCCCAGGGGGATGCTGGTTACCGCAATTGGGAGGGTCTGAGGAAAGTGGACGGTGCACTGGCATCTTGGGAGGAGAGGCCAGGGGTGTTGCTTGACAGCCCACAATGCCCAGGCCAGCCCTCCTAACAGCTAGCTGCCACAAGACACCAGTGGTGTCCAGGCTGAGAAGCTCTGCTCTAACTTCAGGCTTATACTACTAGTTCAGGCCTCTGCCAAATTTGTGGCATTTTCCTGAACTGGTCACTTCCTAATGATGGTACAAAAAAATGTAAGCTTTCTTTTCTAGCATTATAGGAGCCACAACTTGAAGCTATTTTTCATACTAAGTTTGATATTTAAGGAAATATGTGAAAAACAAATTGCACCTAATGGCACCATAAAAATGACATAGACCCGCTATACTATTCTACAAACATCTTTCAGGCTTCTCCTATATCGGCTTTAGAGTCTTAAAATGCTTTCCCAGAAGTTAAAACAAAAGCACTCACTGATACTATCAGGTATTTAAAATTAAACAGGTACTACAGTAAAGCTAGATAGCACAGGTACACATACATGTACTTTTTCCACCTGAGCAAAGCCATTAATGAACCTCTATTACTAGACCCTGCTCTGAGTAGCACTCATTACATTAGGGAATTTGTGCTGAGGCACACTCACCTTATCACACTTGTGACCAACAGCATGCATTCAAAAGACAAATAAATGGTGAGGGCTAGAGAAGCTACGAGCAACTGACCCTTCTCCATTACCTTAAAAAGGGGGAAGGGAAGGAGTCAATCAGACTCTTTTTTTAATATTTTTACACCTCTCTGTTAAAAGCAACTTTCCTAAGGCTTAACTGGGTCTTGGTCCAGATACTTAACTGCTCAGTCCTACTTGTGGAAAGCAAAAGAGAATGATGACACAACAAAGTAACATGCAGATAGGTATGTTTCACAGGCTACATGACTCAGGAAATGAGAAGTAATCTGGGTCTTTTCATCAGCATTTATTGTAACATTAGATTGATAATAACCCCTGAGTCTCTTCATAAGGCAGTCTACAATACTTCCACCTACCAAACTCAGGCCAGACCTCGCAAGGTGAAAATTAGTGCTGAAACATTTACTGGCCTACCAGGTTAAAGCGTCCAACGACTGCAGCAGCTATACTGCAATATCAGCTGCTGCAGGAAGTCACAAGGAAAACAAGCTTAAAATTCAGGCTATTACTCATCTAGGAAAAGAAACATTAATATAATATTCAAGGAATTCATCTGTCCTAAAGTATCTAGGTCTTCAGGCACTTCAACAGCAGGATGCATAACCATTTTATTATGAAGAATACTGTTACTCAGCTGTTAACAAATGAAAGAAAATGTTAATGCTATATCAGAGAGCCTGCTTTAATTGTTGTCGGGCATCTGCATCCTAGGTTTAGTTAAAGTTTTAGGAAAGAAGACCTTGGCAAAAAAAATCATGTTTAAGATCATGCAGGTACAGGGCTGGGAAGAAAAAAGTTACCTTCTTTTTCTCGATGTTTCTAATTTTGTGTTTAAGGCATATGAGTCCGTTGTCGATATAGGTCTCATAGGCCTGGGATGGAGATGCAGCAGAACCGAGACCAGACTGCAGGGGGCTCAGCGCCCGCTGGCTTTCTCCATGCTGACTGTGGTTCACCTGGGGCTTGGCTGACTTCATATTCCCCACTCCTCCCTCCTCTGAACGGCCTGAAGGTGACTGGCAACCGAAAGGGGATGAAGAGAGTTGCACCATTGAAACGGATGAGGCTGAAGCAGAGGGGGGGAAAAGTAAAGTGTAAAAGTAAACTAGGGGGGCACAGCCAGGCTTTAACTTCCCTAGAAAGTCTAGACCCACTGTCCCAAAATTAATTCTCTTCCACAGAAGTGAGCTCAAAAGCTAACGGTGCTTCGGGTACTGCGTTTCCACCCCACTTTTTTCCAGGTAATTAGTGGCAAGCACTGGCCAATACGCATAGCCTTTACGTCGGCAAAAATGTACAACACAGGGGACGTTTCCAGAAATTCGATTTTCCGCACAGGGAGGAAGAACTGCTAATCAAGCAATGGCTTCCGAACTCCTCTCTCACAGGAGCGAACCACATTCTGAATAGTATCTACGGTCAGGCAATGACACACAAAAAAACCACAAGCTTTCCACACGGGGACCTTAACGCAACCCCTGACCGGATCCCCCGGTCCCGAACTCAAATCACCAACACTTCAACGAAAACCTCCAACTCTCACGAAGTGAAACAGCAGTTTCTCAGAGGAGACTGTTAGCTTCCCGTGATGCCTCCAGGCCTGGAGACAAACCCGTCCCCCGAGGTGATGCGCGGCCGCCCGCCAGCCACCCCGCTCCTTCAGGGCGTCCTGGGCGGGGCGAGGAGGCCCCTCGCGCCCGCGCCGACCCTCAGACCCGCCCGCCCTGGCACGCGCGGAGGCCGAGCCGGACCGAGGCGCGAGCCGCCGCCCCCAAACCCTGCATCCCGCCGCGCCGACCCGGGCCCGCCCGCCGGCTTCACCTCCCCAGGCCGCCGAGGCCGCCGCTGCCGCAGCCCGGGCCCGCCTTCCGACGCCGGCGGGAGCCAGGAGGGCTGCGGCGGTGGACCGGCGCCACCCCGCACTCGCGTCTCCTCCTCCTTCCCCTCCCTCTCCCCGCCCCGGCCCGCAACGCCCAGCACTCCGCCGACTCCACCGCTCGTGCCAGGCCCGCCCTTGCCGCCGCGCGTGCCTTATATAAGCCGCGCCCCGCCCCGCCGCCGTCCGCGCCTGCGCCCTCGGGCCGCCCGACACCGCCTCCTTCCGGCGCCCCCGGGCTGGAGGTCGGCAGGCGAGCGCGCGTCGCCGCGGCTGCGCAGAGGGCCGGGCGCCAGGTGCGCGCGCGTCAGCTGAGCAGGTGTCCCGCATCCCGCTCAGGGCTGCGCGCCCCTGGGGAGGCCAGAGCTAGCCGGCCTCGGGCCCTCGTAGTTTGCGGCAGGCTGGCGTTCTTCACGGAAGCACCAGCACGGAGCTCAACCCCGCTTCCTCCACGGAAACCTAGCAAAAGACCGCACCCTTTAGTAACCTGTCTGTTCTTCGTCGCTGTGAACCAGACTGACTCTTAGGCACTCCAACCTGGTTAAAAAAAAAACAACTCAGTAAGGGCTCTTAAAATTAAAAGCAAAGGCTAGAGATGCATCCGTTCCTGAAAGAAGTTTCGTGGTCTAAACGGTAACACACACACAGTGCAAAAACTCGCCCCCAACATGTGTCCAACTATTTCGCCAGGTAGAATAGGTCCCGGCCCCAAGGCTCTGGTAAAAATAATTTTAGACTAGCAAGAAAAGAACGAGGGGAAAAACCACTCGAGAAAGCAAAAGCTCTTTTAAAGTCTGGCCGATCACACACAACAGTTATTTTGGTTTTAGCGTGCCTTGATATAGTGATTTACCATTTACTATCCGTTCTTTTCAGTTCCTGGAGATATTATGCACCTAATGGTGCGATGAAGCTTTGAATCCCTGAAGCCCATATGCAGCCTTGAAGGCCAGAAAACAGTAGAATTCATGTGTCTCGTTGTTCATAATCAGAGTAAAAACAATCTCTTGGCCCTGAAAGGAGGAAGATTATGCCTTCCTCCTGGACCACACGGCAGGAGAAACAGGGAGGGCACGAGCTTGGGTCAGTGACTTGTGCTGTGCATGCCTGCTAATAATGAACCTAACAGTAGTATTTCCAGACCAGGCAAGAACTTACCCCTTGGATCATACAGATCTGGCCATAGATCCTAAATATTCCACTAAAATGGAATAAATCTGAAGAAATCTTTATAGATGTATTTCCCATCATTGTGAAAATAAATCAAGAAAGAATGCAAAAGCAAAAATAATTAAATTTCACATCCAGTAAGGTAGTCTGCATAAACATTTGTGTAACATTTGTAGGAGACTGTACTGTGATAACATTGCACAAAGTCTTCTGAAAAATGATAATGGTGATTCAGAAAAAATTGTCCCGGGGCTAGGAGCACAGCTCCCTTGTAGAGTGCCTGCCTAACATGTGTGGGGACCCGGCTGCAATCCACTGTGCCATCTGAAAATAACCTTCCCTGCCAGAGGAGATCTTAAAATCAACGAATTTAGCTTGTTTTGAAAGACATGTCACCAAAACTTTTATTTGTCAAGAATTTGATTTATTTTCCCCTTCCCCATTCCCTGCTTTCTATAGCACCTTGGTTTGTCTTGCTACCTGGGAGGCGGTATTTGTAGAATGCTATGTTCAAGCTTAGCAAATAAATTACTATGTTTGAAATATGATAAAAAGCGCTGTTTCAAATCAATGATGGAAGAACGCATTCGATTCATTCGGCAGATATTTCCTGGACACGTGCTGTGTACAGGGTGGTAGGGGTATAATGGTGAGACGAGACAGACCCTGCCCTCCTGCAAATGAGTGAGAATTCAGTAAAAGCTGTGGGTATAAACAGTGAAACAACCAAATGAATAAAATTAAAAGACAAAAATACTGAAAACTTGTAATGGTTTGATTTCAGCAAAAACAACCAACCTTCACATCCCTTGAAAATGTGAAGATCTTACATGTGCATCATCTGGCAAAAGTACAACCCCTGCAGGGGTAGTTATACTGCAGTCGCTCACAATTAATGTAGCTTCATGTTGTTGAAACCAGAAAGATTAATTCACCGGAGGATGTAAAAGCTAGTAGCCTGCTCGAAGATAGAGGAAATTACCTTGGACATTTTATTATGAGTGATAGAAGTCTGTTCCTCGGTGGCTTTAGACAGAGATTATCCCCCCCCCGCCCCTGCACACACACACACAGAAAGAAACAACCAAGAAAAATAATGGGAAAGCAAAGGAAGATAGAGACTCCCCAGCAACAGTTAACATAGGGGGCTAAAAATATTACACATATTTTCAATTTTTTTCTTAGTTTTTGTGTTTTTGTGTTTTGTTTCTAGTTTTTTGAGACAGAGTCTTGCTGTGTAGTCCAGGCTGGTCCTGAACTCACTATGTTGGCCAGGCTGGCCTCAAACTCATGGCGATCCTCCTGCCTCAGCCTCCTGAGTGCTAGGATTACAGATGTGTGCCACCACTCCTGGGTTAGATCTTCAATATTTAAAAGAGACTTTTCATGAAAGAGCTGAATAATACAGACTGCAGGCAGGAAAAAAGTAGCCATGATTATTGTATTTTACGGCATTTTCTTCAGAGTAAATTCCTGTCCTTTTTTTTTTTTTGTCTTTTGTATGCGTATAGTGTGTGTGTATGTGTATGTGTGTGCAGTGCTAGGGATCAGACCTAGGGCCTTAGTCATGTCTGGCAAGCACTTCACCCCTCCAGACCCTTTACAGCATTTTGGAGAGAATTCCCATTTTCTAAGATTAATATTTTTGTGGGCTTTTTGACTTTGTAAATTTATAATTACACATCCCTACTTGTTTTGTTGTACTGTTTCTTCAGGTATTGAAACAAATATATTAATAGCACTTGGCCATTAAGTCCCTTTGAAGGCAGCATTCTTTAGGAGAGGAGAAACTGGTGTGGATAGTTTAATAAGGGACCCCTTCTGGGGCACTTCCCTACTTCCCTTCCAATGTCCCTTTGCTGCCAGCCAGTGTGAAGTGCCTGCCTTGGATTCTGTTTGTAATTAGTATCGAGCAACAATGCAGAGAGCAAGCTCTACTCCCCAAAAATGATGGAGCTACTCCTTGCTATTTGATCTAAATGTACCTACATCTGTTTTACACTTATCATAATGTGGATATTTTTCAGACTGTTGGAAACTAGCCTCTTTAAAATCATGCAGTGTTAATTAGAGCTTTAAAGCAGATGTCTGCACCAGAATAAATTCAGTGAACTACTTTGAAAAATGAGGGTATTTCCCTTAATCTCAGCGAGAACCCTGAGAGGAGGCACATTCTTCCTGTAAGTTGGCAACAAATTAATTCTTGAGCCCTGGCAAAGAAGGGGAAATAAACAACAGACTGATTTAGGAAAAAAATGCAGACCTTGAAAAGCTTCACACTTTTTTTCAAAATACTTAGGTACCAGGAAGTACACCATAGTGGAAGAAAAGACTAAATGGAACTTCACTTCTCCATTAATGCACATTATTTTTTTTTCTAGGAGAGAACTTCAACTTCAGATGGAGGTAGTTACGTAAGAGCATAAGTGAAGTGTAAGTTGGCTTCTTAGAACTTTAGTTTTATTACCTCTAAAATAATTCAGATAATGAGTTAATAGATGTAAGGTACATAGCATACTGCCTGGCATACACTCCTCAGTAATTGGAAGTTAAGTTATTTCCAGTGTTTTGCCGCTTTCTCCTCTAGAAAACTAATAACCCAAATCTCAGAAGAGTGCACATCAGGTAGACAGCACTGTCACCCTCCACTTGCTGTGAGTGCTGGGGCTGCCCAGCTGCCATGAATATGTACCTGACATCGTCACAGGAGTTACGGTGTGTACGGTAGCATCTCTCTAAGAGGCAGTATTTGCTTCCGCTAGCCCTACCTAGTACTATCACCATTAATGTTCCCAATTCTAAAAATCATCTTTTAGAGTAAAAGCAACACTGCTTCTTCAAAGCAGCCTGTACTGTGCGCACATGTGTGTGTTTAAAGCAAAATCTGGAGGTGAGAGTAGAGAGCAGGAAAGGAGAGCAGGTGCAGAGAGGATCTCCTGTCTATGTCACGGCAGCTATAATGGCAGAGCAGAAAGAGAACTGGATAAGAACCAGGAAGGCAGATCTAATTCTGGCTCTTCCAATGCTAGTCTGTGAACTTGGGCAAACAACTTAGTTTTCTTGTAAACTAATCCCATAATAAATGGAATTGTTAGCAATTCTGTCCGCTCCACTGTACATACACTACCCTGAAGCCAGGCCTCAGTCTCCTGTGGAGGGTATAGTAGTAGCAACGGCCACCTCAGATTTCTTGCTGCCCTACTGGTCCAACTGTAATTCCTCCTAGATACTGAGGCAGAGTGATATTTAATAATGTTAATTCTTATAGAAACCCCTGCTCAAAACTCCTAATGGTTTTTACCCCAATTAGGAAAAAAAATTCCATACTACTTAAGATGGTAGGGACTAGGGTATGCCTCGGTGGCAGAAAATATTCTTAGCATGTGGGAAACCTTAGTTTCAGTTCACAGCACCAAAAGAAAAAAAATGTAAGAGATAATCGCTCATGACCTAAGCTCTCTCCCAACCTCTCAGCACTAGGGTGGACCCCAGACCCCAACTCTAGATATTCATTCCTGTGCATCCCACTCCGCGTGGGTGGACGGGCCCCGAGTGTGATTTCAAGCTAGAATTCAGCGAAGGTGCTGGGATGCCACTTCTGTGATAACATTACACAGTTATAGCACATGGTGCTGGGAGTCGCCACCTCCTTTCTCAGCTTTGAAGAAGCCAGAAGTCTTGGTAGGAATGAGTGTCCACATGGTAGGGAAGGGAGGGCGACCTCCAGCTGACAGCCAGTAAGAAGTTGAGCCCTCGGTCCAGCGGCCCACAAGGAACTGAATTCGGCTAACTGCTCCTCGAGCTGAAAACAGAGCTCGGCTGAAAATGCTGCCTTGGCCAACGCCTTGACTGCAACCTTAGAGGACCCAGCTAAACTGCGCTGGACTCCTGGTCCATGGAAACCGGAGGTAATCCACTGTTTTCAGCTACTAAATCTGTGGTTGTATTGTTACATAGCAATAGACAACAAACACACTTGTTCCTCGCCTCTCCTCTCCTCCGTCCGCCTGCCCCATGCTTCTTGCTGGCCTCTCTGTGTGTCAGGGACATCTCCCCCGGGGCCTTGGTGCTAGCTGCGCCCTCTGCCTGTGGGGCTCTCAGCCTGGCTTTTCACTTAACTGACTTTTTCTTGTTATCGAGGTCTGAGCACTAATGTTTATTCTTTTTTTTTTTTTTTCAGTGCTGGGGATTGAACTCAGGGCCTTGCACTTGCTAGGCAAGCGCTCTATCACTAAGCTAAATCCCCACCCTCTCTAATGTTTCTTCTTATCATCTTAGTCTAAGTAGCCATTCTGGCAGTAGCACACCACGTTTTAATTCTCTGCAGAGGATTTTTTTTACTACCTGTAAAATCGTCATTGTTCTGTATCCCTATACAATAATGTGAGCTCTTTGAGAGCAAGAACCTTGTCCATCTTGTTTCATATGCCTAAAATTTAAAGCAGAGCCTGGTACCATAACATTCAGTAAATACTCATTACCACTAGTGAGCACCAGGCGTATTTAACTCCGTCCCCTGCTACAGTAGTCTCGGGTCCGTAGGAGACCCTCGCAGATTGTCCAGGGGAACAAGAAGCCTGGTGTGGGGATGGGAGTGACCTGGCAGTCCGGCCTGGCGGGGAGGCGAGTAGCACCAATGCGGCACACGCAGCACCCTGTGCAGCAAACGGGAACAGCAGATCAGACGTGCACATTGCAGCCTAGCTGCGTTAGAGTAGCATGCACATAAGTTGTAAAAACTTGCACACACAGATGCCTGCTTCCTAAGAACCTGGCAAACAAAACCACATTAAATAGATGAGAATGCTTGCCTTGAGGAGGGGAAGGAGGGGCAAGTAGGAAATGGGGTTAATAGGGAATAAATAAAACAGGAGAAGGACACTGCACAGACTAATGAGGATAATGTGCTAGGAACTGAGCTGTATGATTAATTCAGTCTTCTTTTTCTGAGAACCAGAATCAAGGCAAAACAGAATTTCATGATTCAGAGGTCATAAGAGACAGCAGAATGTCACCAACCTAAAGCTCAGAAGTGCCGGCATATTCAAGGAAGGTGACCTCACCCGGGGCCTCGCTGTCACACGGGACTCCTGTCTTGCCCTCCATCTCCTTGGAACTGGGCATCAGGGTGCGTCCAGATTTTCTCTCCAGTCACTCTCCATCTGTCTTAGGTTTCTATCCTCATTAGAAGTAGGCTCAATTTTCTTGTTTAATTTTTATTTTTATTAGTACATGTTTAACATACATAATGCTTACATTCATCATGGGAGTTGGTACATGTACATAGCACATCTTAATTCTTTTTATGTCCCTTCCCCTCCCCTCCCCATCTATTTGTCCCCTTCCCTTTCGCAAAAGACCTGTCTCCCTGTTTCCTATTGTCTTTTATTGTACTCTTTTATTTATACTTTGGGTTTCTCATATAAGGGAAACCATGTGATAATTAAGCTTGTGTGTCTGACTTATTTCACTTAACACTATGGTCTCAAAGTGCATCCATTTTCCTAAAAATAGGTCAAATTTGTCCTTCTTTATGGCAGAGTAGTACTCTGTAGTGTGTAAATACCACATTTTTTCATCTGTTCATCTGTAGAGGGGCATCGAGGCTCGTTTCATACCTTGGCTACTGTGAATTGAGCCACAAAACATGTATGTGGGTGTCCCTGTAGTCTGCTGACTTTAATTCCTTCAAATATACAGCTAGGAGTGTGATAGCTAGATCAGATGGTAGCTCTACTCGTAGTTTCCTGAGGAACGTCCATACCAGCTTCCTTAGTGGCTCTATTAATTTACACTCCTGCCAGCCATATGGAAGGATAAAGGATCCCCCCCGCCCACCCAGTTCTCATCAGCACTTGTTATATTTGGCATTTTTGGAGACAGTCATTCTTACTGGGGTGAGGTGGACTCTCGATGTAATTTTGATATGCATTTTCCCTAATTAGCACTGTTAATCTAGAAGACAGCAGCGGAGGCAGGAGGGCCACATGTCTGAGGCCAGTCTAGGCTACTACAGTGAGACCCTGCTCAAAAAAAAGAGAAAAGGAAAAGCTAGAAGAAAGTAGCTGCCTAGAGAATAGTAAGAGAAATGACATCTAGTCTACAGTTTCAAATGAGGCTTGATGATTTGAAACAACAAACTGTTCTTCATTGAAATTTCCCACCAACGTGAGGTATGATCAAAATATATAGTGACTGTCTAAAAAAATTTTTAAACTACAGTAAAAGACTCATTGCTATTAGTCCTCCTTGATACACTCTCCCTCCCTTAAAACACACTTACTCCGTCACTCCTGCCGCTCTCTGAAGCAGTTCTCCAAGTCCTTCTTCGTGCTTTTAGTTGCACGGTGGTGACTGCCTTGATGTTCCAGTTTGATTGAAACCATTTACCTTTCATGGTCATTCGACTGAGGCAGAATGTTGCACGGTGCCAGGTCTGGTAAACAAGGTGGATAAAGACGCACCGTAATGTTTAAGGAGGCCGTTTGTCCGCTGGGTCGCACTTAGCCCGTATTTTTTATTGCACCTGATGAGGACACTCAAGAGGTCTTCAGGGACTGCTTCCGAAAGTACAAGTTCAGTACAGACACATTTTTCTCAAATATTTCTGATCCACGATTGGCGGCATCCATGGATGCGGACACTGTGGAAATAAGGCTGACTGTATTTGCTTGAAGAGAAAAATCCTAGCTGGGTGTGGTAATGCATGCCTGTAATCTCAGCACTCTGGGAGGCCGAGGCAGGGGGATTGCAAGTTCAAGCCCAGCCTGGGCAATTTAGTGATTTAGACCATGTCTCCAACTTGAAAAAACAGGGCTGGGAATGTAGCTCCGAGTGAAGGTCCTGGGTTAGATCCCCACTACCACGGTTGGGGGGACAGTCAGGGTGATCTGGCTCATGGTAGCTGGCATATTCGTAGTTGTGATTTGCATTCCAGTTGCTCAGACTGAGATATCCCTGATCGGGCTGCTCATACTGTAAGGAGATCTCTCTCCCCAGGTGCCGAGCGGGCAGGTGAGCTTCCTCCGGACTTGCTGACCTCCCAGCCCTTCTGTAACACCTCTGGGCTTTGCCCATTTTCTAGCAAGCCATGGATAGTCTTCCGGCTGCCTTTTCTTTTCCCCCAAGTTCAGCAAGTTTTCCTAGTTTCAGATACAAACTGAAAGAAGTCCGGGCTTCTCTACCCCCGGGCCCAAGACGCCGTCTCTGGGTTGCATGGGGATTCGTAAAGGTGCTTGAACAGCCACAGCTTCCTCCTGCCTTTCCCTCACCTTTGCTGGAAAAGAGCAGGCTGTACCAACTGATTTTCAGTTATGCTCTGCAGAGATTAGTGGAGATTTCCTTCAAAATAGACATCCACAGCACTGTTCAGGTGTAGCGGCGCAACCCTGTAATCCCAGCACTCTGGGAGGCTGAGGCAGGAGGACTCTGAGCTCCAGAGCAGCCTGGGTAACCAAGCATCTTCAGACGCTTCTGCCAGCTTGTCTTGTTCAACACAAGTAATGCTCACTAATAAATCCAGGCTCAGGCAGACACGAGAACCCTGTGAATCAGAGCCTGGTGTCACCTGCACTTGTACAGTACAGAAATGACACTGCGCCTCTGAACCGTGCCGTCACCCAAGGGCCGGCCTGCTGGACCCTCCTGCCCCACACACAGCGCCGTGCTCTTGCATCCCGAAGGGCACAGTGTGAGGTCTTTATGACCTTGCTTCCTTTAGCCGTTTTGATTATCTGAAGCTAATTTCCTAGAACATCCCAAAGAAAGAATTCACGACAGCAATTCCTCCGGCAGCAATTTGTCTGTAGCCTTTATACTTAAACATCAACTTGGCAGAATAGAAATCCTGGCTCACATTTCCTCCACTATAGGTAGCAAAATAGCAAGTGAAAAAATAACACATCATTAACTGTATGCATTTCATGTGTACTAAATGGTCTAATACTCACCTTAGCACTGAGTTAGTTGCTATTGTTGTCCCCATTTTATAGGTAAGAAAATAAAGACACAAGAGAGGTTAAATAACCACCCCAAACCCATTCAACAATTATGTGACATCTTTTGATTTTTAAAATTTCTATTGTTTTTTATGTCCACCAAGATTTTTACTTGTTTGTTTGTTTTGAAACAGGCTCTCACTTTATAGTGCAGGCTGGCCTTGAACTCTTGGCAGCTCTTCCGTCTCAACCTCCTGAGTGCTGGGATTATGGCCACGCTCCATCACACCTGGTTTAAGATTTTTATTTTCACCACACTTGGTTTAAGATTTTTATTTTAAATCCTCTAAATATGGCTTTTTTTAAAAAAAAATCTTATTCTTAATGAAAGCAATAACTACTTTTTCTCTCTAAAAGCATGTCTCATATTTAATTTTTCTGATAACTCTTGCCTCAGTTTTCTCCAAATTATTTTCTGTTTTACCTCTAGTTTTTCATGTTGAGACTTTGCTCCGATACCTGTTGATTCTTCTCTATTCATTTATACTTAAGCATAGGGCACTAAAACCTAACCAGGTCTGTAATGTGGCAGTCCAGAGCCCTGAGTTGTACACTTTATTCCAGAACAACTGGAAGAGTTCAGCTCTTCCTGGGAGCAGCCTCCCCAGAACCGTTCGGGTGATTCCAGGGTCCTTCCCTCGAGGGTCATTTCCCCAGGGAGAAATTCCTCCCGGCCCCAGCCTCAGTGGGAGTCAACAAGGATGTCAGCATTCTAAGAGCCCAGATAGGGGAGCAGGTTTGGAAGCTTGCTCTGACGCAGAGTGACTTCCCCAAGTCCCACTGTGCCCGATAGCGGTCTGACCTTTCAGCTCTGCCTGAGTCCAGAGTCCCTCAATTCAGTACCTCCCAGTCATTTCTGGTGTGGATTACTCTGTTGTCTGTGCCGTGGAAAGAGAAAGAAGCTTCATTTACAGTCTCAGCCTATTCTTCGGTTTTCAGCCCGACTACCCACCCACCCAGCCTTCAGAGACGCCCCTGCAGACAATGTGGTTTCAGCTTTTTCCGCACTTTGACGGCGTCTCTCAGCTGTTCTTCTGCCCCCTCCCTTTGTCTCCCCTCTCCTGTGTTTAGCAGGACGCCTGTGCTTTACCACTTTGTCGTGCTGTTTTTGTGTATAGCTTGCGTGTCTGTCACCCACAGAGATTATGATTTCTTGAAGGCAGAGACCTGTAAATAAAACGGAGCCCACACTCCTTAGGAAAAAAGTAAATGTTCTGTAGTTATGGCAACAAGTACCATTAGAACCAGTTCTCAACTGGTTTAATGCGTCTGGGACAGCTTGCCTCCACTTAATGAGTCAGTGGCAACTTGCCTGCCTGAGAGCCAGCCGGAAAGGGCGCCAAGTCACTCATCCTCATCTGCACAGCCAGGTTTCCACAGTGCGCTCAGGCCACCGCTCCCACCTCGGAGAGTCCCCCAATCCCCCAAATCCACACTCTGCAGAAACCTAAGTGAGAGTTTAGCTGGAGGAGACAGAGATAGCTGCACCACGTCTGTCACCATGGAAGGACCCAGGGGCCAGATGAGGGGAGCTGCAGAGAGAGACTGTGTCCTGAGTAAGAGGTCCTGCAGCGAGGCGAAACCTGACTGCCTGAGAACCATCATGGTGAGCTCCAGGGAGGTGGTGTGGCACCTTGTACTCGGCCCTTCTGACAGTTAAACAGCTCTGGAAGACTTGGTGATTCTAGAAACTGCTGAGAAGACTCCACCAGGGGCCTGGCATGGGGCCACAGAAGGTGCTGTGGACCTGATTCTGCCTTCTAAAGTCCCTTAAGCCCCCGCTGCTGGGTTCTGCTCACGTTTGGAGGTCAAGGTACAGATTAATTTTGGAACAGTAAGAGCCCCTCTTCTTCTGCCCTTTGTTTCGTTTCACCTTTGCAGTCAACATAGCCTCACACACACAAGGCAAGTGCTCTGCCAGAGTGACATCCTCAGTCCCAGTTTTATAAAAGTTTACTTCGAAACCAGCTCTCCCTAAGCTGCCCAAGCTGGTCTCCAACAGTGATCCTTCTGCCTCAGCCTCCTAAGTGGCTAAGACTGTAGGTGTGCGCCACAAGGCCTGGCATCTGACAGGTTTTCACAAGTGGAAGGGAGGGGCCTAGGACACTATCTGAAACCACGGCATCAGTCACCATTTACATGACGAAGATTCAGTGTTGTCTAGGCACAGATCTCTCACTGAATCCCAGACCCATAAATCCAGACGCCCACAAAACAGCTGCCACAAGGTCCCTTCAAAACCCAGTACTGACCGGCTTCAACTTCCCCCTGTGCCCAGCACCACTTTGCTCCATGATCTCCTGACTCAAGGACAGGTAGCCTGCAGGTCACCCTTGATTCCTCCTTCAACACCGCCCCCCCCCTTACAGCTAGTTAGTCCCCAAACCTGTCTCTAATTAATTACTCCACTTTCAGATTTCCCTACACACACAATACAGCTTAAATCACCATCACGGGTCACCTAAATTATGGCAACCATCTCCAGCTGGTCTTATCTTCGTTCCTGCCCCATCCCTTGTTGAAACTCTTTCAGCAGCTCCCCATTGCTCTGAGCAGGAGGCCCAGAGTTCATGGGAAAACTCACAGACGCCTCCAGAGGCGTCCTTGGGCTCCTTACTCCGCTGGGGTGTGCCCGCCTGGCAGAGCCATCCCCCGCCTGGCACTCACTGGACACGTGGTCTGGAGACTTTCCTGTCCGACTCACAGTAAGCTTGAGTCTCCACCCAGGCATTGCTTACTCCGCCGTGTCCCTCATGCTCCAAGACGGGGTCTGGAACACGCTGACTTCACACTGCATGTAAATGTCCCTTTTCCATCTGTGAACCCCAATAAACTGAGCTCCTTGAAGCTAAAGATTATTTCCGGGTCAGTATTGTATCCCTAATGTCGACTCAGTCCGTGAGTTATCTTAGATAGTCAATATATGACAGATACCTAAATGTAATCGGTCAAACAGAATCTGAGATCAAGGGGGCCAAGCGGTCAGAATCATTCCGCAAGTTGATACAATTAGAGATAAAGCCCCCCCTGCCTTGGCCCCAGCAGCCAGTACTTTTGCCGGGTTGCACCTGTGTGGGGGTGCCAGGCTGCTATTTCAAGTCCCCTGTTAGAAAGGAACGTATTTGTAAGGGCAGGTAATCGTGGGGTGCATATGATAGAAATAAACTATACACTGACGCCCCCCAAAGCGAAACTAAGGTGGGGGAGGGGCGGTGGGGGGAACGATCAGGGTATATCATGTGATTGTACAAATCTGCCCAAATCTTTCATCTTTATAAATCAGTATGCACTAATTAAAAAGTCGGCAAAAATTTTTAGAAAAATAAATAGGCTAATCAAAGAAAGGAAACAAACAAATATATGTGCTACTAGATAAAGCCTATTAATGTGTTATTTGAATTCTCAAAAGGTTTCATATTTGGGGCAAATATGATGTCATTCTCAAAGACAGGGTATGTTTTAAAATCATGTACCATGATTATCTATTTACCCTTGTATTTCCACATGTTTCTGATACACGTGTATATTGAAAAATCTGTGATTAGTTCCAGATACTTTTTTTTTTTTTGAGACAGTTCTTGCTATATGGTCTAGGTTAGCTCTGAACTGACTATGTAGCCCGGACTGGCCTCGACCTCGTGATCCTGCATCAGCCTCCCATGCTGGGATTCCAGATGTTCACCTCCACGCCCACCTTTTGTTCAAACAAGGTCCTCTTACTTGCTCAGGTTGATCTCCAACTGCTGGGCTCAAGTGATATGCCCGCCTCAGCCTCCCTAAGTAGCTAAGACTGTAAGCACACTCATCATACCCAGCCTCAAGTAAGTTCTTAGCTACTACATTTTTTGGATAAATGTTCTTTTTTTATCATTATGAAATGTTTTTATCTCTTTTAGCATTTTCCATCAAAAATACTATTTTGTGGTTAATTTGTCTGATACATGTTTTTAAACATATCTTTTATCTAAATTTTGTGCATCATTTGAAAATAGCAATAATAGTTCCTTCTTAGGACTATTTATAATTCTCTATGTCAAACTATGAGAAAAAAAATTTTAGGGCACCAAGAGACAGAATCCAGACAAAGAGTATTTATTTCTGTTTCTCCCTTTGTTCTCTATGTTAAACAGTGTAGAAATTCCTCAGGAAGTTGAACATAGCAATAGTATATGACCTACTCTTAAGTACAGATCCAAGAGAAATGAAAACATTTACCCACAAGGAAGCTTACAAATATTTATAACAGTATTATCCATAAGACCAACAACCGGAAACAATCAAGTGTCCATCAACAAATTATAGTTAAACAAACTGTGGCTTATTCATACAGTGGACTATAATTTAACTATAAAAATTAATGGGGGCTTGGGATTTAGCTCAGTGGTAGAGCACTAGCCTAGCAAATGCAAGACCCTGAGTTTGATCTCCTGCACCCTCCTCCAAAAGTTAACGAAGTACAGCCTGTAATCCCATCACTCAGGAGGCTGAGGCAGGAGGATCACCACAACTTCAAGGCCAACCCGAATTACAAAGTGAAACCCTGTCTCAAAAACAAAACAAAACAAACAAAACAATGAAGTAAGAAGAATGATAGATTTGAGTCATTTTTAGGACAATGGATGGACCTTGACACCACAATTTTAGTGAAATAAACTAGACACACAAGCACGAATATCACATGGTTTCTCTTGAGAAACCCAAAGTATATATAATTTAAATACCAAAAAAAAAAAAAAAAGATAGATACTAGAAAATAGTTCTTCTGCAAGTGGGGAGGGGGACAAAAAAGAAATAAGGAAGTAAAAAAATCAAGATGTGCTGTGTACGTGTACCAAATCCCCACAATGAATATAATCATTGTGTATAGCAAACATATGCTAACAAAAAAAAAAGAAGTAAAGAAAAACTGGTACATGCTACAACTCAAAAATACTATGCTAAGGGGAAAAAGCCGGAAACAAAAGAGAATATATGAGATAAACATATATATGAAAATTCCTGGATAAAGGCAAATTTAGATATTTGGCAAAATTTCCCCTGCCCCTATCTTGTTTGCATTATACATGGTTTATCTTCTGGAAGCAGGCAACCTACATGAGGTATTAGCTATACTTCATGGCTGTGTTTCCTGAGCTCGGTGACTTTCATTTTTCCCACATGGCCTCAAACACACAGTTCCTGCCCATCTGTCCCCAAGCACTGCTCAGAGACTTTCAGAGGAACAAGGCTAGACTCCTGAGGGGCAGAAGTTGGGAATATTTGCACGGGGTCTCGGTGGATTTCTTAGATTTTGCTGCGCGCGTCCCCTTCTACCGCTCCTCTCAGCGGCTTCACATAACGATGAGTTGTTCAGCTCCCCGACTGTGGGCAGCAGTTCGTGGGCTCAGCCGGCCCCGACGGGGGTCCACCTCCCACGCTGGAGCTGCAGTCGCCGGCAGGGCCCGGCCCTCTGCGCGCGTGCCTGGCGGGTGCCAGCTTGGCCCTTCTCCGCATGGTCTCCTCTGCCACCAGCCTGGACCAGGCTTGTTCACAGGCAGGTCGTGTTCAGAACTTACACGGTGACGGTCTCACTTCCTTTCAGTCAAGAAAGTGACACAGCCGACCGAGAGTCAAGGAGTGTTAGTGGGCCTTCTCTCCCTCTGGTTAGGAGCGGTATTGTGACCATCTTTGCAAACAGTTACAGCGGAACTCACCACCGCTGCTGTAACCCGGTGCCCATCCCGGTCGGCTTTGGTGCCCATCCTGGCTTTGACAGCCTAAAGGCACAAGGCCCACTCCACGGATCCTTTGTGATCACACTTGTCTTTGGATCAACCACATTCTGGTCACCAGTTCCCTCTTCCAGCTGGTTCCAGAAGGATTTGGTCTTGGAAAATCCCCATCATATCTGGTCCACTGAGAAATTTATTTTTGAGCGTGGCTGTGTACTCACCTCGAACTGCAGTCATCACGTGGTTTATCATTCATACTGGGACTTAAGTGAAAGAAGTGGGACGCTGTGGATAATTGTGCTAGTACACCATGGACAAACCAAGATGTGCTGTTTAAAGTTGGGTGGTTATAGGCACAGGCTGTCAGACCCACATTGCTTAGGTCTGACTCTGCCAATTATTTATCGGTTCCTAAACTCTTGATAACAGCTTCCTCATCTATAAAATGGAGATTTCAATAGTTAGTACTTATTTCAGAGGATTTTGTGAGGTTTAAATGAATTAACTTATATAAAATACTTAGTAAATATTATATTGTTTCTAAACTCTAAAAGTGATGGAAAAATTGCCATTTTCATTTAATATTTCACATGGCCTGGAATTTAAATGTCCCCCAGAAGTTCCCATACCAAGGCTCGTTCCCCAGTGCAATAGCAGGGCCTTTGCAAGGTGGGCTCTGACCTCATGTGGCTTGATCACATGGGCTCTGACCTCATGAATGGATTAACCCACTTATGGATTCATAATTTAATAGGCTATTAGGAGGTGGCCCTAGTTAGAGGATGTAGGTCACTGGGGATGTGCCATGGTGGGGTACATTTACTTCCTGATCTCTCCTTTTTTTCTCTCCCTCTCCCCCTCTCTTCTTCTCTCTCTTTTTCCTCTACTTCCCCTCCTGTCGTCTCCCTTCCTTAGTCTCCCTCTCCCTCTCTCCCTGTCCTGGCAGCCATGAGATGAGGTGAGCAGCATTGCTCCACCACATACTCCCTACCATGATGCTGGGCCCACCACAGGTCCAGAGACAACGGCACCAAGTTACCATGGACTGAAACCTCTGAGGCTGTGAGCCAAAATAAGTCTTTCCTTCTTTTGCAGTATTGGGGATTGGGCCCATGGCCTCCCACATTCTAGATGAGAACTCTTACCACTGAGCTAAATCTCCAGCCTCATTTTTTTTTTCTTTTTTTGGAGATTGGGTCTCACTCTGCTGCCCAGGATTGACCTTGAACTCACAAGCCAAACAGTATGAGGATTTCAAGGATCTCAGCATGTGTCACCATGTTGCTTTCTCAAAGGATCCCATTAATCCTCACGTATGCAATATCAGGAAATACTAACTTTAGCACAATCTCAACACAAATTAAGTGTTATACTTAATTGTCGTACTCGGTTTAAACACACTTCTAACTTGTTTTCTGCTTTCCTGGCCCTCTCAAATTAAAAGCAAAAAATTAGAAGCAGGGTAAAAACTATTGAAAGAGATAGCTGGGCATGTTTGCTGGAGGTTCGAGGGTACAAGGAAAGACGAAAGTAAGAAATACAAGGACGAAAGGCCGAGACACCCAGGGTCATTGGGTGGGCAGACACACCTTCAGTCCTCACTGGGCCACGACAGCGTCACTTGTTGCAGGGTGTGACAGTTAATGCTCATCATAATAACAAGACAAATACAGAACCTACTGTGCAAATTTTGTTTTAGAGTCATTACCATTAAAAAACAAAAATAAAGTTTCTACTCAAAGAGGAAATCTGTTGTCTGGCCTCATTTTATTTGTCAGCTTTGAGTTGATATGAAGAGTTACGTGGTAAAGATGGTGTGAGAAAGTCTGGAGGGTGTGAGCACCATGGTCAAGAGCGAGGATAGGGCTAAACAGCAGTGGCCAGGGGAACGGTTTTCACAGTCCAGAGCTTCTGACCTGGCCCCACGTTGCTTGTTGTTTGTTATCCTCTTCCGGTTTTCCTTGGAAGCAAGTGGGGCGCTATGCATGTGTTCTTGCCACTCCAGGTGACAAGTGGAAAGTTAAGAATGTTATTTCCCCTCTGCGCTTCTCCAGAGAGGAGAACCCCCGGGGAAGAGGAGCCGGCTAGGTACCCAAGTCCTGTTCCCTTAGCTCAGTGGGAAAAGAAAGAAAGAGAGAGAGAGAGAGAGAGAGAGAGAGAGAGAGAGAGAGGTGCTTGGGCATCTGTCTCAGACTGGTGAAAAGGCCAAAGGACTCGTACAAAAACCTCAAAGGATTCTCTAACGGTATCAAGTATCCGAATCACTAGCGCTAACAGAACAGAGATCGCTAGTACAGAACCTCCCTCCAGATCAGGGTTTAGTCAGCTGGCGGGGTCTGAGGATCTGCATTCCCAACAAGCTCCCCAGCGATGCCGGGAATGCAGATCCAGGACCAGACTTCAATGACCACTGCGGACACTGTTCCCAGTCCCAGATAACCATCAGAATCGCTTGCAAGGCTTAAAAAGGAAAACACGAACTCCTGCCAGAACCCAGTCAGAATTTCCAGAGGTGGAGCCGTGGGGATATGCTGCTGCTTTACTTGATAAGGCTCCCCGAGTGCCCAGAAGCATGCTGAACAGACGTGGTGTTTAAGAGAGCCTTGCCCAGTGGGCCACTTTATAGCCAGTGGGAGGCCTCTGGCGTGCTAGTTTTTGTTTAATTTGTCGCAGTGATTTTTTTTTTTGTATTTTTCTGTATTGGTCTCTTAAGTACATAAAAACAAAGGAAGTTCTCACAATTCTAATAGACACAAATGCTGTGGCATACCTACATATATCATCAGAGTATTTCCATGGCAACAACATGAAAACTTTTTTAAAAGGCTCAAATGGAGCTATCATAAGATTCTCTCATATTTATTCCTTAGAAATTAATAGTTGCTTTTATCAGAATTTCCTACTAGTAGTATAATCAGATGGAGAGCTCATTTGCTTAGCAAAAGTAAGTAAATTAGATTTTCCCAGATGGCGTTACTCCTGGTATTCTCCACAGACTGGTTTTTTTCAACATGTTTTTCTTCATAGTTATCTAAATACTTAGCAAACATTGAAAATAGAACAATGTTCTTCTTATTTTTTAAGTGTTTTATTGAATAAGAAGCAAGGTTGCCACTTCAATGATATTCCCCAACAGTAAATTATAGATTAAATAATGTGGAAGCTGGGCACAGGGTCACATGCCTGTAATCCCAGCATTCAGAGAAATTGAAGGCGAAGGGTGACAGTTCCAGCCCAGCCCAAGTGGTTTAACAAGACCATGAGGCAAAATACAAAATTTTAAAAAGGGCTGGGGACGTAGCTCACTGCACAGGCCCTGGGTCCAATCCCTGGTAGAAAGAAAGCAAGAAAGCAAGCAAGCAAGCAAGCAAGCAAGAAAGGAAAGAAAGAAAGAAAGAAAGAAAGAAAGAAAGAAAGAAAGAAAGAAAGAAAGAAAGAAAAGAAAGAAAGAAAGAAAGAAAGAAAGAAAGAAAGAAAGAAAGAGAGAGAGAGAGAGAGATAGGAGGGGGCGGGGAAAACAGGGGAGGGAGAAGGGAAGGAAGGAGAGAGAGAGGAGAGGAGGGGAGAAAGAAAGAAAAAGAAAAGAAAAAAGAAAGTCCAAAGTGAGTATTTTTTTTCCATTCATCTGATGTTCTTCTTGGTTCTGGGTCAGATTTCTTGGTAATAAACTTCTAAAGTCTGTGCAACCTATTTATTTATTTTTTT